>BSBK01001878.1:0-10000 GCA_027943335.1 Chamaecyparis obtusa | reverse complement strand
CTTCTTGATATTCTTCTTCGGCTTCATCCTTGCTTTCATCTCTGACATTAAGATTCATTTCTCTGTGAATCTCTTCTTGCAATGCTCGCACTTGTCTCTGCAGCTCTCTAACCTCAGGTGTTACAACACCAGCTCTTCCGCCACGTTCCCTTCGTGGAGGCATTTTCGCGATGCGCGCTGAAACCCTAGCCACGGTCCTGGTGCAAACTGCCTCATAGTCGGTGATCTATTTACACACTCAAGAACTCTTGCTTTGATACCACTTGATGAAGGGTGCTCCCCTTAATACCACAAACACATAACAAAAATAGAGAAACAACAATAATATGCAAGAACAGGAAATTGGCTTCTTATTATCTCCACAAATGTGGAATTGCAAACTTTCAGAATTACAATATGCAAAGCCACATGGGCATTCCCTTACAATATTCTGTAGGACAAAGCCTTGAACTATTACCCAGATCTACTACCCAGAACTATTCTGAACTGTCTAAGACAATAATACAGCCTTCCTTATATAGACAATTTCCACCGCCTGTGAAGGTTCTAGAATTTTAGCCAATAAGGCCGACCAACTTAGAATTATTTTATTTTACATTTTACTACATCATAGTCGGCTCAAGATAACCTTTGAAACCCGAACAGAAATTTTGAAGAAAATTATTTTCTGCCATTTCAGATGGCCCAACTTTCGAAGACCATATGTCATCACCCGTTGACCCGCTCGGCTATTATAACCCCATTTCAGAAACAACACGAAGCACTCTACAGGCTTGACCGGCGCAAGCACCCCTCACCCAAATTTTCAACCTCATTTGGGGCCTATAAAGCCTTCAAAACTGAGTTCAAAGTTCTGTACCCTGCTGCCAATACCGAAAATCTTCAATATCTTCCAATATACACTTGATCTGGCAATGAAACTTTACTGGCAGACTTATATGACCAAAATGAACCTCCAAAAAAGAAATCAGATCATTCTGAGCACATACAAAAATTACCAAAAATAATAACTTTCCATAAATAACAGCTCTGCACAAAATAGCCCTTATTGAATATAAAAACAAAAATATTTTTGGGTGATGCAGATTGCTCTTACACCCAGGATGCTCCTGCATCAATATATATATATATAGAGAGAGAGAGATACATACATATATATATATATGTATATGTATAGATATATCTATATATATATATACATATATATGTATAGATATATGTATATATAATATACATATACATATACATATACATATACATATACATATACATATACATACACATACACATATACATATATATATATACACACACACACATATATATATATACATATATATATGTATGTATATATATATATATATATACATATATACATATATATATATATATATATACATATATATATATATATATAACATATATATATTATATATATATACATATATATATATATATGTATACATATATATATATATATATATACATATATATATATATATGTATATATATATATATATATATATATAATATATATATATATATATGGGTAAAGTACAAACCTGTGTCACACTTTTATAAAGGAAATGGACAACAAACATACAAATTTTTAAACTTTGATGATATAAAAGTGGCATTTGTGTTTAGAATTTGGAGATGATGTAAACTAATGAAATGTGTAAAATTTGATGAAGTTTATAAGTATAATTTTTAAAAAAAAATTTGAACAAAATTTGACATAGTTTTTTAATTTTTGTTTTCAATTTTTTTATTTCTGAAATATGCTGAAAAATCTAGGGTCTAGTCCGCATTATCAAATTTTAAGCAATAATATTTTTTTACTCCGATTTCATAATATTTTTTAGATGACATGTATAGTTAGTGCATAAAAAAAGAAAGATTGCATTTCAGTATATATTTTGTCTGTTATAACTATCCAAAGTCGGTGTTACCTGAAATCAATAGTTTTTAGTCCGCGTTAACTTTTTCCTATCAAATCTACACCATTTTAAAAAAATTACATATTATTGAAGAGGACTCTCTCCTTTAGTGTTAAATATAAAGTTTTAATTTTTCTGACATGATTTGATATTTTTAATATTTTTCGAACGAGTGTGTTCTTAAATGTTAAAATACCTACTTGAAGTAATTTCAATTTATAATATATTATATGGAATCAAAACATGATAAAAATTATATGATTATAATCCTCACTCCGAGCTCTAGAAAACCCTATTTTTAGATTTTCAAGAAAGGTAAATTTTGATAGAGAATCGAAGCCCAGAAGTGAGAACTTCTGAGTCATCCCAATTTTTGCTTACTTGGCTGCCATGTGGGAGGCCACATCAACAGGTTCGGCCGAACCCATTTCGGCCGAACCATGTTCGGCCGAAACGGGTTCGGCCGAACATCTGGAGTTCGGCCGAAGCGGGTTCGGTCGAACCCATGAGTGGTTTCCTGACCAAACCCGGGTTCACATGTGAGCTAAGCGCCTAAATTTCAATTTTACTTGCTTTTTTTAATAAAATCGATATTTTTTAGTTTTTTATATAAAATGATTTTTTTAAAAAAAAGTTTTTTGAGATTTATAAATTATTTTAATTTTATTTGTAAGATTTAAATAGTTTTTATTTTAAATTAAGTGTTTTTTAATAGTGTTTTTAATTTATTAATGCTTTTTATTTGATATTTAGGTATTGCATGTGAAATTTATTGTAGATTTATATTTATTAATGATTTTTATGACTTTAATTTTATTCATTTTTTTGTTAACAATTATTTTAATTTTATTTGTAAGATTTAAATAGTTTTTATTTTAAATTAAGTGTTTTTTAATAGTTTTTTTTTTAATTTATTAATGCTTTTTATTTGATATTTAGGTATTGCATGTGAAATTTATTATAGATTTATATTTATTAATGATTTTTATGACTTTAATTTTATTCATTTTTTTGTTAACAATTATTTTAATTTTATTTGTAAGATTTAAATAGTTTTTTATTTTAAATTAAGTGTTTTTTAATATTTTTTTTAATTTATTAATGCTTTTTATTGATATTTAGGTATTGCATGTGAAATTTACTGTAGATTTATATTTATTAATGATTTTTATGACTTTAATTTTATTCAATTTTTTTTGTTAACAAGATTTGGTCAGTATTTGATATACAGGTTTACAGATTTAAGCTCTGATATTGAATTGAAGAATTGTGAAAGCTTTGGAAAACTTGAATCTGAACAGTTTTTGCAAATGGGGAATAAAAGAAATAGAATCAGAAAATATGATCGAACAAAGGATGACAAAAAATATCAGAAAATAGATAATCAAGATCAACCTGTTGAAGTTCAAGAAGATCAGCAAGAACCTTTTGATATTGAAGAAGATCAGCAAGAACCTATTGATATTGAAGAAGATCAGCAAGAACCTATTGATATTCAAGAAGATGCAACTGAAACAGGGGAACAAATTGGTAGTTCCAGAGGTGGAAATATATCTTTTGGCATGGGCAATTTGAATGAGATGAATGAGGATTCACTTTTCAGTCAACTTTCATCAGAAGAAATTTTATCTGAAAGTACAATTAAAAATCATTGCAAAAAACTTTGGGATGAATACTTTGAAAATAAAAGTATGGTTGGAAGAGCTCAATTATTTGTTAAGTTATTCATAAAAAAAGAAATGACTCCTATTTTGGAGTTGTTGGGTGTTGACAACAAGAAAAACTCAAGAGACAATGTAAATCGAACAATAGTTCAAAATTTGCAAGATGCATTGAATAGCATTAGTAACTCAAGTCGAGGATTTGATTTAAGTGTTGCACATAGAGCAATTATGACTACTTTATCTAGTACGAGGTTGACACAGAGAAAGCAAGTGAATGCAATTTCTGATTTACTGAATGTATCTAGAAGAACTATTCAAAGATATATCAGGAAGAGAAATATTTTAGATGAAAACATTGAACACAATTGGGTAAGTATTTGTAGGCTTCCTCGAAAAGACAAAATTTCTGAATATGTAAAAAAATTAGTCATTGAATATTGGACTGCTCATTCTCATGTTTCTTCTAATAGAAGAGATACAATACAGATGAAGATGAAGAGACTGGTATGAAAATTGCACATCCAAAACATTTTATAGATACAACACAAAGTGAATTATTTGAAGAATTCAAGAAAGAATTTTTAGATGTGAAAATATGTCAGAAAATATTTGAGAGGTTGCGCCCTTTCTTTGTACGCATAAATAAGGTTCGTGAAACTTGTTGTTGTTGAAATCATGTTGAGTTTCATCTATACCTGCAATCATATAAAAAAGTTTATGGCAGTTCTTGATTCAAATATGGTCATCCTGGAAGTACAACACAATTTGTGAAATCTATTCTATGTGATAAATTAGAAGATTCAGATGAGTTCAAAGTACAGTGCATAAAGAATGCATGTAGTGATTGTGGAGATTTGCATAAATTTCCATTGCAAATTGACAATATTAATGTTTCAACACCAGTTTTGTGGAAAAGATTTGAATATGAGACATATCAAACAAGGAGTGGAGATGAATCCAAAAAAATTATTTTGAAGGAGAGTGAATTGCCCTACCTTGAGTTTATGACCAGATTTCGTACTCTCATTTATCTACATATCCAGCATTGTCATGGTGCACGATGGCAAGCTAAACAGTTTCGTGATTCGAAAGATTGTTTTCCACCTGGTTGTATTCTTTCAATTGTAGATTTTGCTGAGAACTATACATTTTCCCCTCAAAAAAAGCTTCAAGCTCAATATTATCATTCTGATTAGGTTGCAATATTTGTGCAAGTGACCTATAGACATGCACAATATGATTTGAATGAGGTACAAAGTCCCGATCCAAATGAACACATTATCATCAAGGAGGTTCATTTCTATATCAGTGATGATAAGGTTCATGATAGGAGCTATGTGGCTCATTGTTTTGCAATATTTTTTGAAGACATTGCAAATCACATGATAAAGGCTTCGCAACATTGGATTTGGTCTGATGGTTGTGCAGGTATGTGTATTGATACTTCAATTTATTTTTATTTTCATTTCATTTTTTTTTAAATCATTAAAGGATGACATGTATGTATGCACATGTGCAACTTAATTTTGCAGGACAATTTAAATCTGCAAAAGCCTTTAATTGGCTAGCCATGCAACATACTAGACATAATGTTAAATTTTTGTGGAACTTCTTTGAAAGTGGACATGGAAAAGGAGAACACGATGGAGCAGGAGCATGTGTGAAGCGAGCACTTCACCAACATGAACTTGCAGGTACACATGATGTTCAATATCTATATATATATATATATATATATATATATATATATATATATATATATATATATATATATATATATATATATATATATATATATGTATATATGTATATATATATGTGTATATATATATATATATATGTATATATATATGTATATATATATATATGTATATACACATATATATATATATATATACATATATATATATATATGTATATATATATATACATATATATATATATATGTCTATATATATATGTCTATATATATATATATAGACATATATATATATATATAGACATATATATATATATATATATATATATATATATATATATATACATATATATATATACATATATATATATATATATATATATATATATACATATATATATATATATATATATATATATATATATATATATATGAATTTCAAATAATTTAAAATTTTAGCTTAGATGTATTTTCTTTAAACTGATAATTCAAAAATATACATAGGTAACATGATAGACAATTCAAAGAAAATTATTGAATGGTGTCAAAGTCATTTTGCTCCTCGGGACACCAAATACAACAAACGTTATTTTTGGGAAGTGAAAGGTAATTTATATTTTGTTACATAAAATTTTAATTTTGTGTTTATGTCAATCTTTTCACAATTGAACTGATTTAAAAATGTACAACTTTTATTTCATATTGTAACAGATATAGACCGATCTAATCCTTACAATTGTCAAAGAATTGTTGGTATTAGAAGTTTACATCAATTGATCACTACAGGACAACACAAGCCTATTTTTGATTCAAGTTAGAGAAAAATCATGTTTTTGTGCTCACTGCATTGAGGACAATCCATTAAGTCAATGTGAGAATATTGCAAATGGATATGTTTCATGATGGGATATGAAGGAGTTAATCAGAGTGCCTCCTTATGAAGATGATGACATTAACATAAACATTGATGATCCTATATATTTAGCTGATTATGAGCATGTCTCTGATCTAGTTGTTACAGGTGCATGCACATACATATTCTTTTATTTAATTTTAATTTATCATATTTAAGTGATGTTTAATTTTAATAGAATACATTTGTATCTAGGTGATATTTTTGCTGTAGTTGCGGAGGCCTGGCAATATAGAAAGTGTAGATTATTATCTACTAAGATGCACGAAAGCAAAATCTAAGTTGATAGAACAAATTGTAGATGATGATGAACAGACATATCCAACTGGTTCAGTTATTATTGAAGGAACCTATTATTAGCAAAAAAAGGTTAACAAAAATGGTGTTCAATTTGTTGAATACATGTCTGACAAAAAAGTTCTACATTACAGTCACTTGGTTATAGCAACAAAGCTGCAATTCGAAGCATTGCCAAAAAAATGAGGTGTCAAAATTTAGAAGTGGAGGTTGTCTATTGAAGAACATGAAAAACTTTTGGAGATAATAAAAGATAGAGAGGATCTAGACTATATGTATCAGGAGCTTTAGAACTCTATAAGCTTCTGAATAAACTTCCTTTTGTAGCTCTTGTACTTTCATATTTGAACTCTATCTAGCTTGAAGTTTCATGTTTGAGCTCATATATATAGCAAATATGTTTTTATGTATGTATGTATGTAATCATGCTTTAGTTAATTATATGTTTTACTTTAATTATGTTAAAATTTTAGTTAGATTAGTTAGTTATGTCGGTTAGATTAGTAATTAGTTATCTTTAATTATGTTATCTAATTATGTTTACGTTAGTTAAAGATGTTCAATAACATTAGTTATCTAATTATGTTCACTAATTAGATTAGTTAAAGATGAAATAACAAATTAGTTATCTAATTATGTTAGTTAGATTAGTTAATTTTACGTTAGTTAAAAAGATGAAATAACATTAGTTATCTAATTATGTTCACTAATTAGATTAGTAATTGTTAGTTAAGTTAGATCTAATTATCTAATTATGTTCAGTAATTATGTTATCTAATTATGTTTGAACTAATTAGATTAGTAATTGTTAGATTAACTTAATTATATTAGTAATTAGTTATCTAATTATGTTCACTAATTATGTTATCTAGTTAGTTATCTAATTATGTTCACTAATTAGTTTAGTTAAAGATGAAATAACAAATTAGTTAACTAATTATATGTTAGTTACATTAGTTAATTTTACGTTAGTTAAAGATGAAATAACATTAGTTATCTAATTATGAACTCACTAATTAGATTAGTAATTGTTAGATAAGTTATCTAGTTATCTAGAATTATGTTCACTAATTAGATTAGTAATTTTGTTAGATTAATGTAATTAGATTAGTAATTAGTTATCTAATTATGTTATCTAATTAGTTATATAATTATGTGCACTAATTAGAATAATGTGTACACAAAAAATAAGTCTAAAAGATGAAATAACATTGACTATACATGGCATAATATATAATGTACATACATTAACACATGTGTACACAAAAAATAAGTCTAAAAGATGAAATAAGTCTAAAAGATGAAATAACATTGACTATACATGGCATAATATATAATGTACATACATTAACACGTGTACACAAAAAATAAGTCTAAAAGATGAAATAAGTCTAAAAGATGAAATATGTAACCATGTAACCATATACCACATGTAACTCTATAAACATATAACCATATGTACCATGTAACTAGATATATAACCATGAAATATCTAATATGAAATAGTCTAAAATGAAATGTCTAATATGAAATGTCACATGAAATATAGACACTCAACTAGGGCCCTGTCCAGATCTGTGACCTGATGTCGGTGCACCAACTCCTCTTGATGCTGCTCCACCTCCTCCTGATGTCTGTGTACAATAAACAAAATACATGTCACACATATGTATCATGTACATATATAATAAATTTTAAATACTTATGATCATAGAAAAATTAATTTTTTGAACAAACATCTCGATATACCTGTGTATCATGCTGGATAGGATCACATGGAGTCTGTAAATCTCCATATCCAAGTGCATCAGGTGGAACAACACCAATCAGACCCCCTAATGCTCTACCAATAGCACTCAACTCTCCTGAATCACATTGTATATCTGAAGGATCAATATTCATGTCTGTAAGAAATGTAGTAAAGAGCTGATGACCTCGACGCGTTGATGAAGTGCTCTGAGTGGTTTGATGAAGAGCTGTAGGTGGTGGTGCAATAGGTGAAGGACCTGTGGGTGGTGCAGTAGGTGGAGGACCTATGGGTGTTGTAGTCTGTTGAGGACCTGTGGGTGGTGTACACTGCTGAGAACCTGTGGGTGGTGTAGTCTGCTGAGCACTATATGTCCTGACAAATGTAGAACCTCCCCAAGTGACATCCCACTAAGCATCTGTATGGTCTGATATGCTGAAAGTAAATCACTAGATAAACATGCGCTCGTGTGTCACAAATGGTCCATATCTGATACAGCTACAACCTCTAGAGGAGATGGTATGTCAACTATATCATATAAATCACCACCACTACATGATGCACCAAGCTGTGTAGGTGTAGGAATGGCTGAACGTGAACGTAACACATATCTGCCCACATGATCAGATGACATCTCCTGAACCTATGTGGCGATAGTAGCTATGCTAGAATACACATCAGTCCTCAAGGTCTCATCTGCCACAACCCCTCCTGCTACTTCCAAACCTTTTGGTACGACCAAAAGGTTTGGACCCACCCTTTCCCGCTTATCAGCAGGCACAGGGGCATCAGGTGCTCTAAACCTGTCATATAATCTACCTTTCCCCTGCCCAACATAATTGGGAATATCTGTATAATCAACATCCAGATGCAAATGAATTTTTCATACAATTGTTTGCAGAAATACAGTGGCAGCTCATCCTTCTGGGGCCACCTGTGCTGCGAGGCCAACCATCGAGGATATATGAAGGGTCCCACAAGATCATCCTCACATCTCATCACCATATATCCTCTCACCTTCTTCTTATCTAAATAATGAGGAAACATACCCTTCACCATAAGGGTGGTAAGAAGTGTATCAATGGTGTTGTACTTCACAGTGCCAGTGACACTGTGAGACAAAGAAGTATAGAATCCATGAGAACTAATCTCATCATATGGGTTGTATGATTGAATAGTGTCAATCATACGTAACATCTCATCTCTAATAACATTCACCCTATCCCTATTAGGGATAGTGGTGGATGAAACTAATGTCTCCTCCAAAATCTGTAGTGCTCATCGCAATCTATCAATAGTATCTGCAAATAACTTCTATCTAGCCTCAATTGTATCAGCTGATGCGTAAGAGCTGCGACTATGAGCACTACCACCCCCCCCATGAACACTAGCCTCACCAGAATCTATGGAAGCTCTACCGGATGCCATGTGTAATAGATAAACAATCTGAATATATATAGAGAGATCAGTGCATGCATGTACATGTACAAATTTAAACGTGCATACATGAACTACAAATTTAAACGTGCATACATGAACTATAAATTTAAACATGCATATAAATTAGTTATCTAATTACATGTTATCTAATTATGTTCACTAATTAAGGTTAGGGTTATATTAACTATGATTAATTTGCATGTGAGTATTTATATTGGGTTTTAGTTTACAAATTTATGGTTTTTTAAGGTTGAGGTTAGGTTCTTGATGTTGAATATAATTATGTATAGTTGGGTTAAG
>BSBK01001877.1:315000-438462 GCA_027943335.1 Chamaecyparis obtusa | reverse complement strand
CCTTGACTATTAGATTGTTTTTGCTTACACAACAACCATTCAAGTCAGATCATGGACTCTTATGCCTTGATTCTTATGGTTACTTGAAACATTAATTTGGAAACTATGTTCAGGTCATCTTGGCCCTTATGCCTCGGTGCTTACATATGTTTCCTACATTATATTTGGTATAGATCACATTCATATCTTCATAGTTGCACCTGCACTAGTGATGGTTGTATGATCTTGTGATGTCCCTTAATAAGGCTCCATGATAAAAACACAAACCTATTTATTGACTCTTGCAAGTTGCACTTTGCATCTTCATAGTAGTTTGTATTTTTAGGGTTCATTCTAGTTTTCTTATGAGTGAGGAGAGGGTCTCCTTCATCATTATTAGACAAGTTTGGTCATCCTTTTTCAACATTCTTGATCCGATTTTGGGATCAAAACCAAAATTCCAAAGTTTATTTTGTTTCTCTTTTGAGGCTTATCTTTTCATCCTTTGAGGAAAACATTGATCATATTTTCTTCATAATCACTTTCTTTGACCTAATGCTAATGTTATACCTTCCTAGTCAATCTTATTCAAACTGATTTGATCAACTCTATAGATCTCATTTTTTCATCTCCTCTACCTCATTTTTCTTTCGATCCCGAGGGGGTAGAAACAATCTATCTTTCAAAACTGCCAATTGGTTATGCTATCTTATTGTCTTGTCTTTCAATTTCTTTTTCAATGTTCAGTTTTGCTTCAACTGTACATTGGAATCTTGCTATCTTTGCTACTTCTGGTTTGATCAAGTTCAGGATTAGTTGTCTCTTTGTGCTTCATTTGATCAAGTTCGGAGTTAGATCTTTATTAGGTATCTTGTCATCTTTGCTAGTTCTTGTTCAATCAAGTTCGGGATCAGTTTTTTTTTGTGCTCCGTTTGATCAAGTTTAGAGCCAGAGCTCTATCACTTACTTTGACATCATCATTCTTTGACTCAATGTGTTCCCAGATCGCTCACACATTAGTCAAAGAGGGGCAAATGTAATCACTCAAAAAGGTCTAGTAAACTTTGAGCCTCACTCTAATATTAAACATTAAAATTTAAATACTAGACTAAATCTTGTGCTTCATCAATTTTGCATATTTATTTAATCTTTTATTTTTTTATCAAATCATCATATTATCATCAATTTGATTATATCCTAAAGTTTGACCACTTTATCCTAAGCTTTATTTAATCAAGAGAACATGCTCCCTTTTAATTAAATAAATTTTTTTAATTAAATAATAAAATCACTTTATCCTAAGCCACATTTAATTAAAATAACATGTCCCCTTTTCATTAAATAAAAATCCCTTTTAAACAAATAAAAAATCTTTCAATTAAATTGTGGAAATCACTTTGCTAAAAATAATAAATAATAAAATAAAAATAAAAAAGAAAAGTGCACTTTCCAATGAGATGGAATCTTTTGACTTTTGAAAAAGGATTTTTTCTCTTTATCTCAACCACTCATTATTTTTCCTCTTAATCATGTCCATTGATTTTGCCTCTTCAGAATCTTGAGCACATTTATCAACCAAGATTTAATCTCCACCATTGCTCATTTCTTTTTGTCTCTTAATCTTGACCATCTGTTCATTTATAAATTTATTTAAAAGGAGACTCTCTCCTCATTCTTGATATCCATCTCTTGCATTATCCCATCCTCTTAGCATTCTTAGCTTCTTGAGATCTTGAAATTTCTTGGAGTCTTGGCATCTTGGAATCTTGGAATCTTGGAGCTATGGCATTCTTAGATCTTTCATATTGAAGCATTGCATCATCATTGTCATTTTCTTTCTTGCATATAGATCTTCCATCTCATCTTACATATTCTTTTCTTCTATTTTTACATATCATTTTAGCTTAGATATTGCATCTCATCTTAGATCTACTTTCATTTTAGCTTAGATCTTGCATCTCATCTTAGATCTACTTTTCTTACATTCTTGCATATTATTTTAGCTTGGACCTTTCATTTCATCTTAGATCTACTTTGCATTATCATTTGAATCTTCCATTCTATGGTGCACCTTGCAAGAGTCTTTCTTTAAGGTTCATTTGAGAGCTACCATTCATAATATCTACATGGTTCTTGCACATCATGGATGGGAAGTTATAAGCCACTTCTTGAGATCTTATTCTTCATGGATTCCCTCAAGTGTAATGGTTTATAGAAGTGACCTCACTTTTTGGTACACAACTGTAAACCCTAAAATTGCCCTCTTTGTAGGTAACCTTACCTAAGATCACAAAAGAGGGCTTCGCTTCAGCCCCATTAACAATGAGCTTTAAGTAGGGCTTGAACAAAGGAAGAACTTTAGGCGTGATTAGGAAAGGATTAGTACTTTACCCCTTAGAAAAGGAAGCATCTACAGATGAATTTATTGAAACCCTAGATTTCAAAAATAAACTTGATTAATTCACAACAAGTCCATTTTTTTTGCACAAGGGATAGCTCTCATTATCCTACATCACCAAAATAAAAAAGAATAGAGAATGAGGAGACGAAAGCCATGGTTAAATGAATGATGCACACACACACACATACATACATACATACATACATACATACATACATACATACATACATACATACATACATACATACATACATACATACATACATACATACATACATACATACATACATACATACATACATACATACATACATACATACATACATATATATATATATATATATATATATATATATATATATATATATATATATATATATATATATATAAACCAATCAAATGAATGGCCAAACATACAACATCCCATTTGTTGATGATTGAGAAAATACAAATGGCGGTAAAGGAAAAATTAAAATAAAATGGCAGGAAAAAATGAACACGGATGATTCTTTCAATTATCATCCATCTATCTATAGTATTGTAAATCATTAGATATAATTTATCAGGGTACAACATGTAAAGAAAAAAAAAGGAATGCATTAGATCCTTTCAATGTTCGTCCTTCTCTTAGCAAGACTGGTAATCATTGGATTAAAATATCATCTTCTTCACTTTAAATAGTAAATGCCTTCAACATACTTAGTAGCCTTAAAATATTTATTACATTTGTCTTTCTTTAGAAGAGTTTGACGTATTCATTAACATAAAATACACCAAATAAAAAATAAGAAAACATGAAATTCTAAATGAGATATGCCCATGCATCATGGGACACATAGTTGAATCAATGTGATACTTTTCCCTTTAATTACATAATCATTACCAATTGCCTAGTTCAACATATGTCATTTGTGGAATTGATGGGTTCAAAAATACTATGATACTTAAAGGTTCCTTATCTAGAGATTTGACCATGTCTTTCTTGTAGTAGTAATTGTTCCATCATCTCATCTTATGGTTATGTGGTTTTAGGTTAGCTCAAACAATGGAGGATATATAAAACATATCGAAATACTTTAAAATGTCCTAGTTAATCAAGATTGATTACCATTTCTCACATAATTAGAGCTATAATATACAACATTATATTATGTATATAATAACTATGATAACCATCATAATGTACTCAAGTATAGCCAAGTCTTAGATAATTTTTCTAAAATATCATGAAATTAAACCTAAAACATATCCAAAAGGACAAAAACTTAGACTCATCACATCCCCTAATTATATTATTTCTTGTTCTCAAATAGGTCAACTATTATAGCAAAGAACATCAAGCTTTTAATCCAGAATATGTGTGACTCTTATACCATCAATCATGTAGAACTCTTGCCTCTAATCTTCTCCCATCTCTCTCTTTTCTTTAAAAATTCTTCTACCTACCATCTCATTTAGTGTGGCATTGGGTAAATGGGTAATGGTGGTTGGACCTTTAAGGGAAGCCAACTATTCTTGGTGTCCACTACTGCTCGGATGTACTTGACTATCCTAGATTCTAGTTCCATGTAGTTTTAAATGGGGTGATGCTCCTTCTTACCAAGGAAACATGAATTCATTTTAAGGGTTTCTATGTCCCTTAAGAAACTCTTCTTTATTTTTACCTTAGGCATTTCCCTAGCTAATTGGTCATCAAACTTTTCTTCTACAAGTTCTACCTCTCCGGTTCCCTTTCTCTATTATTCTTCTCCAATTCCTTCTATTAGGATCCTCTTGATTCTTTTTAGGAGGCTCCTCATCTTCCTTCTCTATAGTAATCTCAACCTTTTCCTCTTCTTCAACCCTCTCTTTTTTTGTATCTCTCTCTTCTTTTATCCTTATCTCTTTATGCTTGGATCTAGATGGTTTATTCTTTAAGGATTTCTTCTTAGAGGATTCTTGTTCTTAATTTATAGTATTTTTACTCTAGAGGAAAAAGAAGGTATTGACTCCTTTCATTTCTTTAGTCTTGACTTGAGTGAAGATGATTCTAGTTCCTAGGAAGACTCATACCTCTATTTCTATAAAGTCACAAATACTTCTGCAGTGGCTGTGAGTGATTTCTTTTTAGAGGGTTTTGGAGTCTCCTCTAAATCCATGTATAATATATTCTATAGTTAGATATGTTGGAGGGTTTATGGGTAAGTGCAAGAAGTTGGGTACCAATTCGATGGAAGTCTTGCAAAATTAAAAGATGTCGCTCGAAATGGCACTAGTACATTTGAGGCCTTTTTCTGATGGTAGGTCATCTAAATTGGGATGATAAACTATCGATATAATGACACCACACAACATTGTAGTTTTGTAGTAAAAAAAAATGACGGCTACAATGGGTGTCATAATTATGACAACCATGGACATCTCAAAAAGGGGATGCCAAAAAAGCAATCCTAGTGTTGGACCTATTTGTGGCCATCCCAATTGCGACTCCTATCTATCACAAACAATCAAAATGATGGTAACATGTTAGAATCTTTTGACGAGTCTCTTTCATTTGTAATTTGTTTTCCAATGGAGATGTTGTTAGTGCAATGTATATTCATCGGGCTCTTACGACAAAAAATTGTCATTTGTAGTTTTTAATGACAGCAATGTTGTACATGCGACGAAGACCCGTCAGAATTTTATGATGGCTATCCATCGTTTATAATTTTTTTACTGACAGCGATGATGTAAATGTGACGGCCTGTCATTGGATCATTTTGATAGATAACCATCGTTGTGTTGTGGTCATCGCAATTGTGACGCAAATCATTTTATATATATATATATATATATATATATATATATATATTTGTTCGATCAGGTTGGTATCCATTCAGAAGGGTTTTCATGTAAATCTGGTTCCTGCTCGTGATTTGGTTACGGATCATTCGGAGATGAATTTTCAGTAGATTTAGTAGCAGCTTGTGGATTATTGAGTTAGATGTGATGTCGAGAGAGCGACATGTAGAACTTGCACATTAGAGATTCGTAGATCACTATGGTGTCTGTGATGACTTGGGAGAAGTCTTCTTCTTGGTGAACCAAGTTGAGAGACTTAGATTAAAGTGGGTCATTTGATGTGACTTATGAGACATTGGATGCCTCTTCACAGTGGGTTCATGCACGGTGTGGTCTGTGGTGTTTCTTTACGACTGGGTTCTTGGTAGAGATCTATTGATTTGGTAGCGATTGAGATGGATCGATATATATTTGTCGTACATGGATTGAGATCTTAAATTATTGAGCTTCTCTTCATTTTGAGAATAGTTTAACATACTCTACTTAATAGGGCCAATCATGTGAAGGTGGAAGCTCATCTAACACCTCCTAGGAGCCTCTTATGACCCTTTACGACATTTTAAGACCTCTAAGATGTATTCTTAAGGGTCATAAAAGGTCATAAAAGGTCCTAGGACACAACAGCTGAGAAACATAAATGTAGGCATCATGGTCACAAGTTTTTGGAAACACAACATAATTGAGTGGTATACCCAGATGATGCAACACAACTACTCCTCTAGTTCCAAGTCTACACTGCAATAAACAAAACCCATAGATAAAGAATAAATTTAAAGAGCATAGGAGGAGAGTGATAATGACCAAAATAATATAGGGCCCCTGTATTATTTTGGTCATTACTGCCCTCCTCTGCTCTCTAAATTTATTCTTAATCTATATATGGGTTTTGTTTACTGCAATGTAAACTTGGAATCATAGGAGTGATAGTTGTGTTGCATCATCTAGGTATACCATTCAATTATGTTGTGTCTTCAAAAAATTGTGACTGTGATGCCTACATTTATGTTTCTCAGCTATTATGATATCTACATTTATGTTTCTCATTTGTTGTGTTTATGTGCATGTTCTTTATGTGTATTTAATAGAAATTCTAAAAAAAATTCAATATCTATAATAGCCCTATGTGTCTAAATACTGGTGTCTTTCAAGTGATTTGATTCTTGTCATGCCCACTACAAATGAGAACAGTCTTAACTAGTGAGGTTGTTTAAGAATATGGAGATTAAATACTCTTTTAGAGTGAAATTTCTCATAAAAAAAGATCAAATATATATAAGTAGGACATATAAAAAAAAGGTGAATAAGAGTAGTACATATAAACAATTGTTAGAACATGCCAAACATCTTGCATAATTGTACATTTCATTCATGTCATTGATATTCTTCTTCATTCATCTCATCATCAAGATCATCATCATCGATGACATCATCACCACCACTATCGTCATCATCTTTGTCATCATCAGCATCATCATCATCATCATCATCATCATCATCATCATCATCATCATCATCCTCATCAGTAGTAGCATCATCGTCATTAGTAGCAACATCATCACCATCTTCTTCATATTCTTCTTTGACTAGCTCTCGATCATGATCATCATTCACATCATCTTCCACTTCTTCATCTTCCTTGATATCTTCTTCCATCACATTATACTTTATCGACCTTCCTCTTGGATTATGTCTAACAAAAAATGACCAAATTGGTTTATGTGGAACCTCTGAGTAAAATACCTGCTTACATTGGTTTGGAAGAACATAGGGCTCTTCTCCAACTGACTCAAACAACCTTATATTAATCATTGAAAATCCATTGTCATATTCAATAACAGTTCTATTAGGATTATTTTTATTGAGTCGTAGTCTGTACCATTTAACAATGAAGAGAACTAATTTGAAGGAATTAAAGTCATAGTCAAGTATATCAACCAAAATACCATAGTATCGATTTTGTGACTCTCGAGCATGTAAGTCATTTCTAGATGAAATATTAGTCACCTGGAACACTGCACTTATCCCAGAATCACAAGTTCTCTTCGTGTCATCCAACTTTTTGCTGTGAAATTTATAACCATTGCAAAATATAGCCTTGTGGTGTTTCACCTGCAATAATTTCAAACATGTATAAATTATTGCATCATGAGTTGAAAAACATATGCTTGATTAATTAACAAATTTATAAGTACCTGGTGATCTCTTAAACCATATGCTAAATCTATTTCCTTTTGTGCAGCATTGGGATCTCCATTACGATGAGCTTGTATAACCAATGAAGATATAGATTCCCATGTTAATTTATGACCATCATGCTGACATCGTTCAATCCATACCGTAATCCAATCTTGATTGTTTTCAATAAACAAATGTATTACATCCCACTCTTTAGTAGCTGTACAAAAGTAAATAGATGACTTACAATAGATTTATTTTGAAGATTAAGAATTAATTAACTACAATAACATCTCATAATTTATTGTCTTTTAGTTTTCTCAATCTACCGTTGCCCACCAAGTACCCCCCTTCAAATTTTTTAATTGAGTCGAGATCTCAAATGTAATCTATATGGGTCTTTGTTGCAAGATTAGGAAGATATTAAGTAACATACACCATCATCTGGTATACCATATATCCCTCAACCATAGAACTCTCAGGATGTGCTCTTTGTCATACCAAACCCTTCAAAAATATCAAGTGTCTCGCAACCATCCACATTGACCTAGTATGTACAGGTCCACACAATTCAATCTCCTAAACTTGGTGTATGAGGTAGTGTTCTCGTGCATTGAAAAAACCTGGAGGTAAACACTTTTGCATTTTACACATTAATCAAAAAATTCTTTTCTTCCAATATTTTATATCTTCTTTATGGATTTCTTTAGATGACAACCACCTACAAGGGATTCAAGACATAAATATATAAATACGAGACTTTACAATATATTACTTGTTTGATATTATTGTTTGATCTATTGAACAAATATCACTGCTTACCTCATATATTTTTCAAGATCATATATCACTTGTTTGATATTATTGTCAAAGTCCTCTAGGAGAGACAGGGGTAGTAAATACTATAACAATTGTCAACTAATCATTTCATTCAATGGAAATTGAATGCAATTAGACAAATATATTATAAATACAAAAGACTATGACTTACCTTGATGAAGGTATGCCAATCATGTGTTTTCATTCCTAACTCAAAATCATTCTTCTTTGATATGAGATTGCTTATATCCACAACAAATCCTATAGGAAATCAAATTTTTCGGATCACTTCTTTTATGACATTACTTTGTTGCTCTGTTAATAACCAAGGAAGACCACTTGCATTAATCTAGTCTCCATTTCTATTTGATTCAATAATATTTTTCATTGCATGATTGGAATCATGAATGTCACTACAAATTTTGCCAAGTTTTTCTTTGTCATGCCTTTCGTCCAATATTTTCCACAGTGTCTCTATTACATTCTTTCCAATATCCATAGTATCAAACAAATACACAATTTGTAGATGCTCATAGTAGGGAAGCCTACTAAATTCTCTGCGATAACATTTTAGTCCCTTTAGAAGTTGGTCGGTGATGCATTCATGACCTTCAAGATCATCAACTACATAATTAGCCAACAAAACACAATCAAAATATATAATTTTCAAACATCAACCATTATGTGGAATGTTATTACCTCAAATTCTATTATATTCCAACTACCATAGGTGAGGTGTCATTCTTTGGGGCTTTGATGTACTCTCTTCTTTCCCATTGAAAAGATGTCTTTCTACACTTTGATACTTATGATTTCTAGAGAGGAACTACCTATACTCATCAAACACCTATTTTCTTAAACTTTTGAAATAATGGGATTTTAGCTTTGGACCACACATTGGACATGCAAATTTTCTCTTTGTATGAAGACCTACAATATAACGATACAGTTGGATTAAATATGTATATTTTTAAAATTTAAATTATCGCGTACAACTAGAATTCACTATAACATACCATAGAAATGTGTCAACCCTAGAGCATCATGAATTTCCCACACAAGAATTGCATGGAATTGAAATTGTCTTTGTCCAATTCATCGGAAGATGTCATACATAGTGAAACGATTCCATAACACCAACAACTCGTTGATAAGAGGGGCAATATATATATTCATATCTTTCACTTGGTACTTACCTAGTTGAATTAACAACAATATCAAATAATTATTATGGCCATTTCACTCCAAGACTTATAATTACATGTAGATAACTATAAAATAATAAGATACCTAGAACAATCATTGCCAACATAATGTGCTACCTCTTTATTGACATCCATGGAGGAAAGTTATTGTTTATAACAAAAATAAGCCACACCAAGTTAATGGATCTCATCTCTCCATGCAAATTGACACCGTCTACTACCAGAGAAACCCTAAGATTTTGAGGTTCTTCTTTAAAGTGTGGCCACTTTTCCTCTATGTCCATAAATGCTGAACCATCCACAAAAATTTGAATAATATCATCTCAACTCCTATCATGTGCATGGTAATCCATAAATTGTGCCAAGCTATTGCACCTGAATAATCATTTCAGACGTGGAATAATGGGGATGTGATGAAGAACGTTGCAAGGCACCCTTTTTGTCATTTGATCATCTTGATATCTACTCCTATTGCATTTAGGGCATTCTATTGCATTTTCATGTTCTTTATAATAAATAATATGATCTTCGGGACAAGCATCTATTGTTTGATAGTCCATTCCAATATGTTTTATAGTGGCACATAATTCTTAGTGCGAGTGAGAGAGAACATTTGATGGTGGTAACAGAAAGTCACCTATCAATCTGCAACAAATAATATAAGTCATTACTATAAACAATTTTAATGGTACATGTTTCACCTTTTATAAACTATAATGACATATATGACAAATCTTAGCAGACATGACAGTGCTATGTTGAATAAACCATTCATAACCTTCAAATTCACCAACAACAATACAACAAAGAGAAGAGTAGATTGGGAGCCTTCGTAAAGGGCCATGTCCACATTCTCAAGTAGAGGTATATCATGGACATCATCAATGTCATCCTCATCATAATCATCATCATCATCAGTAGCAGCACCAGTACCAAATGTGTCAATGATCAATACATTCATACCATTATCTTCAAATGTGTTTTCTAATGCATGATCGTCATCTTCCATGGGATCATGATCTTCAACTTCAATACTCACACCTCCATGTTCCTCTATATTCACACCAGGGAGATTGACCTATATAAAAATGATGATAATCAAAACCCCCTTCAATGTGATAATCAAACCTCCTTCCATGGTTCATATTTATATTAATTGTGAAAACAATATAATAAACAACTTACCACTGGATTATAATCAAACCCCCCATCAATGTGACCATTCTCCCTACAATGTGTCTTTGTTGTTTTGATTTTGACTCTTCTTGTCTTTAAGCCATTACAACTCTTGCATGGACAATAATATTTGTCATCACCTTCTCTTTGAAAGTTAGACAACAATCTAGCGATTGTCTCCCTATTTTGATCGAATTCTCTTATATTATTTGACATGATCTTTAATGTGTATATCTACAAAACAAATTGGAGATGCCTATTTTCATTAGCTTCATGTCACCTTCTCGTAACTTCTCATTGTTTGACAAATTTTGCCAAAGACTTTGTAGGAAAAATAGTAACGGGTATTCTTGAGTGCAAACACATTGAGCTACTACAAATTAATTCATTATAAATCAAGGGGCATTATAAATCATGAATTTTCTATAAAATTAATGTATTGCTCTGGATTTCATGTGGACATTTTAAATCATGAATTCACTATAAAATTAATTCAATATAAATCATGAATTCACTATAAAATTAAAACATTATAAAATTAATTCATTATAAATCATGAATTCACTATAAATCATGTAAGATTCCCTAGCTTGCAGCTTGTGAGCCATCAAAACATTTCCTCATGAAATGATCATAAATGGGGAGTACCATAGTGAATATCAACAACAAAACAAATAAAGAGAGATCAAACACTTCACACAATGCCTTGAAGGTAATAGCAATGATGCCCTAGCTCTCAAAGCTCGCGGGTCATTGAACATTCCAAATGCTAAGATGTAAACAATGCCACTATTAACATTCATATTGTACCTTTAAATCAACAAATGGCATCAAAATGAAATTGAGTAAATGAGAAGACAAAGCTCAAATGCTTACTTTAAGTGCCAGAGCCCTCTTCCCACACGGTGTCGGCCTCTTCGCGCATGCCAAACTTGAATGCCCTCTTCGTGCCACACAAAAGTACAGTGTCATCTTTGCGACAACTCTTCGAATTCACAAAAATTACAAACGGCATTTTCTTTTTCTTTTTTTTGTTTATAACCAAACAACATATATTGTGTGAAGTGTTTGATCTTTCTTTATTTATTTTTTTATTTTGATATTCGTGTGGTACTCCCTATTTATGATCATTTCATGAGGAAATATCTTGATGGCTTGCATACTACAAGCCAAGACATCATGCATTATTTATGAGCTCACTGTTTGAGCACCGACCAATCAAATAAGGACATGAGGTGCTCAAACAGTGAGCTGGTAAACAATGCATGATAAGGCAGTTGTAAGTAGTTATCTCTTCTATAATGATGGAAGAGTGAAAGATAATGATCAATTAGGTTGTTGCTATTAGATCATACATGAATACACTTACTATTTTGAATTTGATCTCGGGCATCATGCAATGTTATTTCTATCATTGCATGCTTGTTGCTATTGTGCACCATATATTATTTTATACACTATTTATTTCATTGAGACCATGAGCTTGACATTTGTAATTTATTTTCTATTATTGGATCAATGCTACCATGTTGTTAAGGCTGTAGATGCATTGAATCACCACTGTCATTCTATTTTGATAGCAACAATATAACAAATAGAGTACTTGCCAATCAAATAGGGACATCAGTAAGATATTTAATACATTATTACTTCATAAATGCATGATTGTGGATCCTCTAGTAGGATTTGTGATGCAAAGGAAGAAAACTTATACGAGTTTACCCACATAAGGACAATGGTTTCAATCATATTTCTTTCAAGTTCTCTTGGGTACTTTCCTTGGCCTCTAGGCTTGGGCATCCTATAGGGGTTGAACCAAAATTACGAAGGCAATAAGGACACATAGAACATTAGGTTTGGGGAATTAGACTTATGTTAAATCCTTAGTAATGGTTTGGGGAACTAATTACCAGATGAGTGACTACAGTACCCTAGTTGTCATTATTAGATGACCTTGTTTAATTTGTGTTCATTTCATGCAAAGATACATGTAAAGGAAAATAAATTTTTGTATGTAAAGATTACATGTATATATATGAAAAATAACTTGTATATACTATACAAGAAAAATAAGAGGATGAACATAAATAATAAGGGTGCCAGACATTGCCTGAAGTGATGATTTTTTGACCCGGGTATGAATCTAGTGTGCCCTTGTGTGATCCAGAACCTGCAAAGAAAAGAGACACGGGGGTTAGATAAACAATATCTAAGCAATGAATGACATCCTATTTCTGATCCTCATCTACAATTATGCATGTGCATGGTCAAGCCATACACTTCTGAAAGAAAAACCAAGTTCACAGTCTCAATGAAATAAATAGTGTATAAAATAATATATAGTGCACAACCATAGAAAGCATGCAATGACAACAATAACATTGCATGATGCCCAAGCTCAAATTCAAAATAGTAAGTGTATTAATGTATGATCTAATAGCAGCAACCTCATTGATCATTACCTTTCACTCCTTCATCATTATAGAAGAGATAACTACCTACAACTATATTTCATAATTCCTCTTTTGGAGAGTATATATATCAAGTATAATTATGAGTTTACACCATATATTTAGTTTTAATAAAATCTTATAAAACAACATAAAACTAACCCAAAATACTTTATCTTAATAAAATCTTAATAAAACTAACCCACAAGCCATCAAGACATTTCCTCATGAAATGATCATAAACAAGCAGTACCACATAGTGAATATCAATAAAAAAACAAATAAAGAGAGATCAAACACTTCACACAATATATGTTGTTTTATAAGATTTTATTAAGACTAAATATTTTTTTTATGAGCTCACTATTTGAGCACATCATGTCCCTATTTGATTGGTCGGTGCTCTATTTGTTATATTGATGCTATTAGATCATATATGGACATCAGTATTAAAATAGGGACATCAGTAATAAAATAATACACTTACTATTTTGAATTTGAGCTCATAAAGATTAACATATCCCTATTTTATTACTGATGTCCCTATTTACATATTTTCATCAAATGACCCAAAAACATCAAGAATGGTCCTACGTGGTCACTAATAGCCAGCTTTCAGAAAAATATGAATGAATGCAAACATACATAAGTGGATGAACATAAATAATGAAGGTACCAAACATTGCATGAAGTAATGAAGTGTTGACCCAAGGTTCAATCTAGTATGTTCTTGTATAATCCAAAATCTGCAAGGAAAGAAAAGATGGGGTTAGATCCAAAGGATCTAAGAAATGCCTGGAACCTTATTACTGGTCCTCATCTACAATTATGCATGTGCATAGTCAAGCCATACACTTCTAAAATGAACTATGCTACAAAAAATGGGTGTTTTTTAATGTGATTCAAAAGCTATTATGCAAGATTGTTTTATTATTGAGATAAGGATATCTTAATTTTACAAGAATAAATGTTTTGAGAAATATTTGAATTTAATTTTGACAATAACACAAGGAGTGATATATTTCAAGCTTCAGCGAGACTTCATACCACGTAGTGTTCATAGATTTACATGACAAATGTAGTTTACCTCTAGCCTAAATCAGTGTTGCGTACAAATCTGCGGATAGTGCGTGGTATGAAGCCTCTCTGAAGCTTGAAAATGATAAGCATTATGATGCTGAGGTATGGTGTGGTAAGCACAAGTATAGTTTCTCATAAGCTACTATTGGTATAGTTTTTTTTTTTCAATGTTGTAAAATCCAACTTCTCCTATACTTACACGTATGTATACATTTTGGGCTTGACTTTAATGTCATGTAAAATTGAGTGAAATGGTAATAATATTTAAGAGTAATAAGTATGGAATTTTAAACAAGTATGCATATATATTATATAACATGAGAAGTGATATATTTGAATGGAAACACTTAATGAGAAGGATGCCTATATAACAGGAGGAGTAATATATTTTAATGGCAATGGACATAGAAATCACAGTGAAACTCTATAATTTATTATTGTAAGTGGACATAGAAATTGCAATGTAAGTAGTAGGATGATTGTAAGTGGACATAGAAATTGTAGTGAAACTCTGTAATTTATTATGGCTCAGTGTTGTATATCCATAGTCAATGTCTATTTAAACTTTAGGATGATGCCTATATGATGGCTTAAGTAAATTGTTCTTACCTTGAGACTAGTACACCATGGGATTAGAGGATGGTTGTTATAATAGCAACTGTGTCTGTGGGATACTTTTATATTTTGTATTAAATGATGATACATATGTATTTATTCCTTTTACAACAGTTTACATTCTAATACTTATATCTTGAATTGTCAAATGACCAATGAGTGATAATTTCAAAAGTGCATCATAATTAAAGGCATACGAATTCATATTGTAATTAATATGAATGCCACTATGTAATATTTTTACTTACGATATTTTGAGACCCCTCTCCATTTTAAGCTAACCTATGATTATAAAGGAGGAATTCTGAAATATAGTTGTAGGTAGTTATCTCTTCTATAATGATGGAGGATTCAAAGGTAATGATCAATGAGGTTGGTGCTATTAGATCATACATTAATACACTTAATGTTTTGACATCAAAAATATTGCATGATGCCAGAGCTCAAATTCAAAATAGTAAGTGTATTATTTTATTACTGATGTCCCTATTTGATCTAATAGCATCAATATAACAAACAGAGCACCAGTCAATCAAATAGGGACATGAGGTGCTCAAACAGTGAGCTCATAAACAATGCATGATGCCCTAGCTTGCAGTCTGTGAGCCATCAAGACATTTCTTCATGAAATGATCATAGACAAACTCAACAACATGGTGTACACACTAAAATGGTGCACTTCTATGAACCATTACATGCAAGGTTACTCAAGAGTGAGGCCTCACAAAGCAGCTCATAGCTCTCTATGCATGGAGTTGCAAGGGACTATGAGTTTTGCTCTCAGCTAGAGCTACAAGAAAGTGACCTTGCTAGTCAACCACACAATGAGAGATTCACAATGAAGACAAAGGCAACAATGCCAATATCTCCAAGAATCTAAATGGAAATGAAATGCAAATGCAACTAGTATGAATGTGCAAGACTAATCTATCAAATGAAGTGCAAACTAAGCTATGAAAAGAAGTACAATAGATTCCAAGCCCCTAATTAAGCTATGTGAGATCTATTCTATTGCATAAAAAGGAAATCTAATCTATGATGCCATGAATGTAACTATGAAAGCAAAACTATTATGAAATGCAACTAAAATGATGAAAGCAACAAGTCTTCAATGTCTTCAAAAAGCTCCAAATGTACCTAGAAAACTTGCAGCATAACAATAGCATAAAATATGGATATCCAAATGAAGGAGAGAGCTCTCCTTTTATAAGAAATGAGGTGAAATGGACCATGGAGATTAAGAGGCAAAAAGTCTTAATCAGCGGTGGAGCTTGAAAGAGGAGCAATCCATGTGCACAAGTATCCTCCAATAGGAAAATAAGAGTTGACTTTATGTCCATATGAGACAAAAAGTGCTTTTCTCCTTTTTAAAAAATATGAAAAATGCTTTATTTGTGCAACTTAGGATAAGAGGAAAAGGTGGGCTTTTTATTTAATCAAAAGGGGAGGAAATATTCCTTTTAATCAAATAAAGACTTAGGATAAATGGTTAGCCCAAGGATAAAAATCCAATATATGATCGAAATTAAGATTTGATCAAAAAATTGATAATGTTGAAAATATTGATAAATGATCAAAATGATTCAGGATTGATAAATCAAATAAATGGGGCCCAAAGTCTAGGCGACCATTTTTGGGTGCATACATTTGCCCCTCTTTGACTAATGTGTGATCGATTTGGGAACACATGTAGTCAAAGAATGAAGTTGAAATGTGAGATTGATCTGGGATCACAAAACAACTCAGATATGAGGTCGATTCGGGATCACATCCGGACAAAACATAAACAAAAGCTTAGACCAACACCGTCGCTGCTAGGTGCAAATCAAGCTTTTAGACAAAACTATCACCGTCGCTGCTAGGCAATAATCAATGTCTAAAAATGGGAGATAAAAATCTCAAAAGCTCACAAAAGATGTCTGAATCAAGAGAATCAAGGAAATCAGGGATGAGAATCCCACAAATACTGCCCCCTCGGAATTGAAATCGAAATCAGGTAGAGGAGAGACAGCAAATTGATAAAGATGTGATCAAATCAGAATGAAATCACAATCGAATGTAAGGGTCAAATAGGTTAACCATTAGGCAATAAAACATGCCCCAGCCTGACTGAAAAGATGCAGTCAAATGTGAGAAATGAGGGAATGGAATAAATATGAATGAAAGACTAGAAGTTTGGAAGACATGGAAATGAAGAAATGACGATGCCCCAACAAAGATCAAAAGATTAGGCCTCAAAAGATCAGCCAACTGCGCAGAAGAAGGGAAGAAATTTTGAAACGCGACTTGGATTTCGATTTCGAGTCCGAAAATGGATAGAAAATAATGTGATATGAAAGATCAGAAATGAAAGATATGATCAAGAAGAATCAGAAAATGAGCACAGTTGACCAACTAGTCCGTAGATGATAAAAAGGAAAGCTCTCTCCATATGCAAGATGCAAAAACTAAACTATGATGAACCTAAGAATGCAAGCTACTATGAAAGTGGTTGACTTGCAAGGTCACAATGCTTATAGACATCTAATTATCATCATCGAGCGTTATTGGTAGCGTCGTGAGATCATACAATGCACACTAGCATAACTATGTGGATATGAATATGATCTTTATCAGATAGAGATGTGGGAATCTCACCTAGGCATCAAAGACATATAGGTCAAGATGACTAATGCAGTGAGATCACCTAAATTTGATATAGCGAGATTATGCTTGTATCAAGACACATGAAAGTCAGGATAGCTAAAAGCATGCACTCGCAAAATAGTCAAGGATAATACCTTGTCAATCCATATTGTCAAGTAGGACCAACATAAATGCTCATGACAATTAGGATCAACAAAATATACCCACAAGCAGATAAAGAAATAAAACATGTTCTCATTCCCTCAGTCTTCTAGCTATGCATCATCGAAAACTTCTCAGGGAGAGACCACTCATCAAAGAAATCCTCATAGACAGCACACAAAGAAAAATAAAGTCATCATATCTCAAGCGAGTTGATCGTTAAGTGTGTGTGTGTTGGTCATAGAGTCAAATTCTGGGTATCATATCTGTTTAGTGAGAAATATCACATCATATGAGACTGTTGGATAAGACATCTGATAAGTGTTAAGAAACACTTGACGCCAGGGTAGTGTTGAAAAACACTGTTTGGGGTGGTGTTGAAAAACACTTGTTGTGAAATGCCCCAAGAGACAAACGCACCTAAAAGACCTATGCTAACAGTTATGTCCCTTAGACAAAGACAAAGACCAATTCCAGACTAAGCCAAATAAGGTCAAGGTATGATGGGAAGTGGCTAAGTGTCGAGGACACATGCTAACAAATAGGGGTGCAAAGGCCTCAAGTAGCGCCTGTTTCCAGGTTTTCACCACTTGGAATCTTTTTTTCATTTTTTTATTTTTTTTTGGATTTTTGAATCATATATCAATTTTTTTGGTATTTTTTCAGGATCAATAAATATGTACAAAGGATGCCCCCAGACAAAAATAGGCATCAAACTCCCAAGAAAGTTCACATCGTGTATTCCCAATGTCTAGGAAGGTGGAAAACAAGATGGATGGCAAGCTGGTGGAAGAGATGGAGGAAAGGAGAATGAGGCAAATGGAGGGAAGAAATCTTCAAGGTCAAACTCCTCAAGAGTACCCAATCTAGGGAAAAATTATTGTCATGTAAAGCGCATTTGGACAAGCAATGAGAGGATAGCATAGGATAAGCCACAAAAGTGCACTGCAAAAGAAGGGAGGATGCAGTCCAAAGGAGTAAACATGTCAAGAGGCTTCATAGCATCGCGTTTTACTTCTTTTTTTTTTTATTAGATCAGGACCAGAGGGGAAAAGGATAGCGAAAGGCTAGAATGAATGAAGGAAAATGAATATGAAGGCTAAACATGAATGGAATGAAAGCAAGATCATCATAGGATAGCTCACAAAATAGCCAAATGTTCGTGTATAATTCAACATTGTCAAGATCAAAGAGAGAAGATGGAATGGATGAAAAATATAGAAGAACTACGCATGATGCGTGATTACCAGGTTTTCATCACGGTACTTATCCAAGGCGCCACAAGGGAGTGGTTTTCACCATAGGATGAATTTATTTCTCTTTACTTTTGCTACCAAGGTGCCTATTTCCAGGTTTTCACCATGGCACATTTTCAATTTTTTTAATTTTTTTCATTCATTTTTTTTTTTAATTTTATAATTTTTTTAATTTTTTTTTTTTTTTAAATTTTTTGGAAGAAGGCAAGATTTTAGATAATGCTCCTTGAAAGGATAAACCATGATATGTCAAGGATTCAAAATGATATGCTCAAAGATACTGAAGGGGAAAGGAAGACGCACAAGGAATAGACAAATGAAGAAAAAATGATAGAAGGTAGAAGGATAATGAATGGAAGGAATGTGAAAAGGATAGCTGAAAAGAAAGGTAAGATCAATGTCAATACACACCTTGAAGGGTGACAAGAAAAATGGAGGAAACGTAAACCATATTCTAGTCCAAATGCGAACCATATTCTGGTTCATTATTGCTATGTGACTCCTCAAAGAGAGGATTGGTGTGCTTGTTATAATTCTCAAATGTGAATGGAGGAATACGAGAAGGAATATGGAAAATGTTTAGCAGAGGTTGTGGTTCAAGCGCATGGAATGGAAGAATGTTTTTGGAAAAAGATGAAGTGGAAGCCTTTGGAAGGTTGAATGTCAACTTCACTTTTTGCTCAACATAAGATTCTTTCAAGAGAGACTTTGGAATCCATATGGCTTTAAGCTTTTTATTTTCTTTTGATGTGTTAGAGAGAATATCTTCAATGATGGATTTTGGAACCCATACTTGTCTTGTAGTTTTCTTCTTAGATATCTCTTTTGACTTTATGCCTCCATGTTGATTAGAGGAGACATGGTGATCTTCTTTTTTTGATGGATTCTGGTATTGCTTCTTTTTCTTGTATTGAATATTCAAGTTACTTCCAAAAGACTTGGGACTTGTGGAAGAAGGAAAATACGATTGGTTTCGATGGGTGGATGGATGAAAAGGCTTCAAGGGTATGTATCTATGTTGATCTTGAGGAAAGATATGAGATGGAGGGACGTAAGGACCCAAGATGGATGACGAATTAGGAGAATTAGGAGGGGAAAGTGAAGGGACATAAGGACCCAAGATGGAAGGAAGATGTGAAGATCTTGGTAGTGGTGGAGGAGGTCCAAGGATGGAAGTGGAAGATGCAAAAGGATAATCAATAAGTTCATCAACATCTATATGACAACCAAGGATATCAGCATCTTTAGAGTGAGCATTAGAGTTTTCAACAGAATCATGCACATCTTGAATAGGAGCAGTTTCTTTGATAGGATCATTCGTAGCTTGCAAAGATTTAGGAAGAGCAGAAAGCGGAAGTGAACATGGAGTGGTAGAATAGGAAGATGGAAGACTTTGATCTTGACAATGATTGTTGGGTAGCATAAGTGTATCAACTTTTTCTAGATTTTCAATAGGCTCAACATTGGAAGTAACAACACCATTTTTAATAACCTTAATGGAAGTATCATCTTTCGAAAGTGCAAGTGTAGTAAGGTTATTTTGATTGTCAACAAGCTCAATAGTGTAAGTAGTAGCTTGATCTTGCTTAGGAGATGGTGGAATGAATGCGGAAGAGAGTAGAGGATCAAAAGAACCATGAAGCGGATCAGAGACATCATGAAAAGGATTGGATGACATGGAGGGTTCTTGATCTTGATCTTTTTTTATGTTCTTTTCTTTATCATTTTTAGAGTCCTCTTGACATGGAGCCACTTCTAAGGACAAGGAAGCATGTTGGGATTGTATGGAAGACCTTAGAAAAGATGGTGAAGGACTAGCTGAAGTAGTGTATAAAGGCTTAGGCTCTTTAGGTTTAGCATTATTGGAAGTATTCACATCCAAGTGAAGGTTAGCTTGAGTATCTTTAAGAGGTGGCTCTTGAGGATAACTATAGGGAACTGCATGAAAAACATTAGGATCTTTGTTGGATGAAGGATTTATGAAAGATTTGGAAGACTTAGAAACTTTAGGAGATGTGTGGATGTTGGAGGAAGTAGAGGATGGAAGGGAACCATCACAAGACAAAGGTTCAACATTAACATGATTTTGCTTGAGAGTGAGATCTTTATTTTCAGCATGAGAGTTTTTAGACAAGACATGCTCATAGTATCTTCGTTTATAATCAGCACGGAAAGCTTTCTCTTCCTCAATAGAAGTAGATGTATCATATTGTTCACAACAAATATCATAATTTCTCTCAAAATTAGAATCATATGGATCACCATCACAATCTATCCAATAGGATGACCCTTTAGTAAGCCTAAGCACACGACGAGGAGGACTCTTAGGAATAGAGTTGTCATAAGTATTGCTACATTGTCCATCATCATAGTCATCATAGTCATCAAAGGTAGGTGTGTCACTCTTTGTGGAAGAGACATCACAAAGACTATCACGTTGCTCTTTATGGTATGTTTTCTGAAGAGAAGTAAGACTCTTGGGAGAAGTAGAAGAGGAACGAGATCTTGAAGAAGAGGAAAATGAAGACCTAGTGGAAGAAGAATACTTGGATAATGAGGAATTTGAATGATGTTTAGAAGAGTCATGATAAGATTTGGAAGATGAAGAATGTGAATAGTGTTTAGAAGAATCATGATAAGACTTCGAATATGAAGAATGGGAATGATGTCTGGAAGAGTCATGATAAGACTTGGAAGGTGAAGAAGAATGAGAAGATTTAGATGATGAAGAATGTTTGGAAGAAGAAGATCGTGATATGATCATTTTTATGATTCTAGCAAAGGCATCTGATTTAATCATCTTTTCTTTTATTTTTGCTATAAATTCATCACTCATGAGAATTTTGGAAGAACAACACTTTTCAAATATGTCAATGAGCTCAAGATCATCTATTCTTAAGAGAGGTTCCTTAACAAGATAGTCAAGATTCATGGTTATAGAAGAGGAGGAATCAAGCATGGAAGAAATGAATAGATGAATAGAAGAAAGTAGACTAGATAATAAGAGGAAAAGAATCAAGAAGAACAAGAAGAATTTCCCATGGGAATAGAAGACTTTAGAAGAACATGGGAAATGGAGAAGAAAGAAGAAGACTAAGAGCCATCTTGTGCAATTGATACCATAACGTTCATTGAGATGTTGAGCAACATGACAACACCTAGGATCTAAGATCTGGACTGACCAAGGAAGACTGAAAATAGAAGACCCTTGATAATAGGATGACCTCACAAAATGTCAACACCAAACTAGGATAATCAAAGTTCTCTATTGTCCAAAGAGAAATGAAAAGATAGAAGCAGGGGCTTTACCAACACTGTCAAAGAGGTGCTTCAAATCAAAGGGTGACTACCCTTGCACTTTTGAACCAGGAGGTTGGGCTAGGCCAAAATATAATTGAAATTGAAATTAAATGAAAATTATTTGGACAATAAGAGTACGAGAATTTCCCAAGAATGTAGCTCACAATTCTAGAGATAAACTTTCTCACCAAGAACAACCTTCTAATGCGATATTTCTCTTTGGCTAATGTGATACTGATGTTGATCTTGACCAATTTGTGCAAAATTTTGATTTTTTTAAGGTCTGATTTTGGATTTTCTGAATGTTAGGGTGAAAATGTCTGATGTCAATCACAAATTTAATAGCATTTGGACAGGTTTGCAAATAGTAGAGGATCAAACATGTCTTTAAACACTTGAAAGAAGGGCAAAAGTAACCTTGCCAAGACAAGCACTTGTGATATCAAAATTGAAAAAGCACCCTATGAATGCTACCGATCGTTTGTATGTAAGAACGTTTACACTGGTTTAGCACATTCGAGAACACTTCAAGCAATACCTTCCTACAAGACAAGGCTCAATACTTACCAACTTAGCCCACAACTTGATGCCCCCTTGCCTCACACCAAGTGGTTGCCCACAAGAGATATTGGCTTTGTCATGGAAGTGTCAAACAACACAACCAAAGGGGCACATATGGTGAGTATCTTAAGGTGATCCGGGTAAACCACTTGGATCAATCCTTGCACTAAGAAGATAAGCGGCTAAAATAAGGTGGCTTCTATCTAATGGTTCTTAATAAGGATTTCCGTTCACAACACCCCTCTTGCTCCTCATAAAGGACTAGGACCTCGCGGCCTCAAGAGTACCTTAAGCATTCTTGTTCAATGTTTTCCCCATGGTCGCAATCCCATGAGCTACTCACATCAAACGAAGACAAGTGTTATGTCTATCAAGGTTTTTGGTGTCCTTGATAGCCTTGAGATTATAGTGAGTTGGAATCACTTGCCACCAAGGAAAATGATGACAAGGTTGTCCCCACTTGAGTCGTTCCTCTTGATTGCTCAAGAGCAGGCCCGCTAAAGGATTCCTAAACTAAACAAAAATGGATCAACTCTTGAGGTTCAAGGTTTTTGATTCACCACAAGGGTGAAGAGCATACTCCCCTATCTCAAGAATATCTCCCAAACACACCAAGCAAAGAGTTCAATTACCCCCTTGCTTCCAAAACCTTAAGATGGGTCAAGATTTTCTGATTCACCTAAAGGTGAAGAGCATACTTCTCCTACCACCTCAAAATCCCTTTCACAAGGTATTAAGATTCCTAATACAATTAGTGAATGCCACACTTGAAAGGAAAGCAAATAAACAAGCAAGAATTTTTTTTGTTTTTATGCTTGGGCAGCCCTACAAAAACCATTAATAGCCCTCTTTGACATGCATTCTTTTGAAAAATTTTAAGTAATGAGAGCACCTACAACCACAACTTGTTAGACCAACAAGAGTTAGGAGAATCAAAATCCAAAATCTACCAATGATTAGTATATGAAAAATTAGAAAATCCAAAATCTAATCAAATGATAAAATCTGAAAATGAAACCATCATGGTTGGATTAGGCTCAGAAAGACCTTTCCAACGATATATCACACTTAAACTTTTGATACCATTTGCAAAATTTCAAAAAAAATGGGCACCCGTTTTCCAGTGTGGCACGGATTTGAAAACGCTGGAATTTTCAAAAAATTTCAAAAAGATAGCTAAGAACCCAAAACTTGCAAGATACAAAATAGTTCACTATTAGATCAGGCGATATACCTCAGACTTCACCAGTATCGCGCGATACTTCTTCCTATAGCCAAGCAATACTTCCCCGGTCGAGCGATACTTCATATGATGCCAGGCGATACCTCGCCCGATGCCAGGCGATAGACTTCAATATAGGCGTGCGATACTTTTTTCGAGCAAACTATCGCGCCAAGACAGGAAGTATATCGCGCGATATTTCTGAGAAGTGTCGCACGATAATCTGAGACAGAAAACCAGAGACACAGATTTTTCCAAAAATTAATCTGAAAATGATGAAAAATGCAAAATTAAAAGGGACAAAGCTAATCTACTCAGCCCCACGGTGGGCGCCAGAAATGTACACACTAAAATGGTGCACTTCTATGAACCATTACATGCAAGGTTACTCAAGAGTGAGGCCTCACAAAGCGGCTCATAGCTCTCTATGCATGGAGTTGCAAGGGACTATGAGTTTTGCTCTCAGCTAGAGCTACAAGAAAGTGACCTTGCTAGTCAACCACACAATGAGAGATTCACAATGAAGACAAAGGCAACAATGCCAATATCTCCAAGAATCTAAATGGAAATGAAATGCAAATGCAACTAGTATGAATGTGCAAGACTAATCTATCAAATGAAGTGCAAACTAAGCTATGAAAAGAAGTACAATAGATTCCAAGCCCCTAATTAAGCTATGTGAGATCTATTCTATTGCATAAAAAGGAAATCTAATCTATGATGCCATGAATGTAACTATGAAAGCAAAACTATTATGAAATGCAACTAAAATGATGAAAGCAACAAGTCTTCAATGTCTTCAAAAAGCTCCAAATGTACCTAGAAAACCTGCAGCATAACAATAGCATAAAATATGGATATCCAAATGAAGGAGAGAGCTCTCCTTTTATAAGAAATGAGGTGAAATGGACCATGGAGATTAAGAGGCAAAAAGTCTTAATCAGCGGTGGAGCTTGAAAGAGGAGCAATCCATGTGCACAAGTATCCTCCAATAGGAAAATAAGAGTTGACTTTATGTCCATATGAGACAAAAAGTGCTTTTCTCCTTTTTAAAAAATATGAAAAATGCTTTATTTGTGCAACTTAGGATAAGAGGAAAAGGTGGGCTTTTTATTTAATCAAAAGGGGAGGAAATATTCCTTTTAATCAAATAAAGACTTAGGATAAATGGTTAGCCCAAGGATAAAAATCCAATATATGATCGAAATTAAGATTTGATCAAGAAATTGATAATGTTGAAAATATTGATAAATGATCAAAATGATTCAGGATTGATAAATCAAATAAATGGGGCCCAAAGTCTAGCGACCATTTTTGGGTGCATACACATGGTAGCATTGATCCAATAATATAAAATACATTACAAATGCCAATCTCACAGTCTGAATGAAATAAACAGTGTATAAAACAATATATGGTGCACAATAGTAGCAATCATGCAATGACAGCAATAACATTACATGATGTTTGAGCTCAAATTCAAAATAGTAAGTGTATTCATGTATGCTCTAATAGAAACAACCTCATTGATCATTACCTTTCACTCCTCCATCATTATAGAAGAGATAACTATCCACAACTATATTTCTCCTCTAGATAACTATATTTCTCCTCTACAACTAGATAACTGTCTGGTTGGTGCCTTACTTTCCCCTCTTTGGTTCCATGCTTTCTTATATTAAGAGTTCATTTTGTCTCTGATTAGGGCACTATTTCTCCTTGACTATATTCTTTTGGGGTCTGATCTATTTTAGTTTTTTTCTTTTTTCTTTGAATCATTGTTTACAGTTACTTTTGATACAATATTTGTGTGAAGAACAAGAACAAAATGGTGAACGAGTGTATTTGACAAAGATAGACATGACACATTTTTTTGGGTTGATTGGGTTGGCCTGGTACCATTTACATGGCATGGCTAGATATTAAATAGTGAGCTCATGGACAATGTCATTATTAACATTCATCGAGCATTCCAAATGCAAAGATGTAAACAATGCCAGTATTAACATTCATATTTTTCCATTAAATAAACAAATGCCATCAAAATGAAATTGAGTTAATGAGAAGACAAAGCTCGAATGCCTACCTCAAGTCATGGCTACCATATAAAGATCAAATGCTAAGGAACTATGTTATAAAATTTCATGCCAAATTTCAAGGCATGAAATTTTATGATTGTACATATATTTTCTTCGACTCCCCCACATTGTAAACTCAATGCTAAGGAGAAAAAAATATGATGTCAAAAAGTATAAAATTTCATGCCTTGAAATTTTATAACATAGTTCTTTAGCAACTACCATATGAAGAGCAGTGCAAGGTGGCAACTTTCCCATTTTACCACAGTTAGGGCCCTCTTTTACCATGATTTATGAGCTTTATTTTTTTTAATTGAAGACAAAGATTATCTTAATTTTTTATCTTTAAATTTTATTCATTTTATGATTTTAAAAATTGAAATAAAAAATATAAACTTTTAAGAAACTTTTACATCTTTTCATCAAATGACCTAAGAACATCAAGAATCGTCATATATGGTCACTAATAGCCAACTTTTAGAAGAATATGAATGAATGTAAACATAAATAAGTGGATGAACATAAATAATGAAGGTACCATACATTGCCTAAAGTAATGAAGTGTTGACTCGAGGTTCAATTCAGTATGCTCTTGTATGATCCAAAACCTACAAGGAAGGAAAAGATGGGGTTATATCCATAGGATCTAAGCAATTCCTGGCACCCTATTACTGATCCTCATCGACAATTATGAATGTGCATAGTCAAGCCATACAAAGACTCAAAAACATGGTAGCATTGATCCAATAACATAAAATACATTACAAATGCCAAGCTCATGGTCTAAATGAAATAAATAGTGTATAAAATAATATATGGTGCACAACAGCAACAAGCATGCAATGATAGCTATAACATTGGATGATGGCTGAGATCAAATTCAAAATAGTAAGTGTATTAATGTATGATCTAATAGCAACAACCTCATTGATCATTACCTTTGACTCCATCATTATAGAAGAGATAACTACCTACAACTATATTTCATAATTCCTCTGATTAGGGCACTATTTCTCCTTGACTGTGTTCTTTTTGGGTCTTCCCTATTTTAGTTGTTTCTTTTTTCTTTGAATTATTATTTATAATTACTTTTGATGCAATATTTGTCTGAAGAACAATAACAAAATGGTTAACAAGTGTATTTGATAAAGATAAACATGACACATTTTGTTGGGATGATTCAGTTGGCCTAGTACCATTTACATGGCTTGGCCAAATATTAAACAATGAGCTCATGAACAATGCTATTATTAAACAGTGAACTCATGAACAATGTATGATGCCCTAGCTTGTAGCCTATGAGCCATCAAGAAATTTCCTTATTAATGATCATAAACGGGGAGTACCACATAGTGAATATCAACAACAAAATAAATAAAGAGAGATCAAACACTTCACACAATGCCTTGAAGGTAATAGAAATGATGCCCTATCTCTCAAAGCTCGCAGGTCATCAAGCATTCCAAATGAAAAGATGTAAAAAATGTCAGTATTAAACAGTGAGCTCATGAACAATGTATGATGCCCTAGCTTGCAGCCCGCAAGCCATCAAAACATTTTCTCGTGAAATGATCATAAATGGGGAGTACCACATAGTGAATATCAATAGAAAAAAAATAAAGAGAGATCAAACACTTCACACAGTTCCTTGAAGGTAATAGCAACAATGCCCTAGCTCTCAAACCTCACAGGTCATCAAGCATTCCAAATGAAAAGATGTAAACAATGTCAGTATTCAATAGTGAGCTCATAAACAATGTATAATTCCCTAGCTTTCATCTCGCGAGCCATCAAGACATTTCCTCATGAAATGATCATAAATAGGGAGTACCACATAGTGAATATCAACAGAAAAAAAAATAAAGAAAAACACTTCACACAATGCCTTGAAGGTAATAGCAATGATGCCCTAGCTCTCAAAGCTCTCAGGTCATCAAGCATTCCAAATGCTAAGATGTAAACAATGCCACTATTAAAATTCATATTGTGCCATTAAATCAACGAATGCCATCAAAATGAAATTGAGTTAATGAGAAGACAAAGCTCAAATGCCTACCTCAAGTGCTAGTACCCTCTTCCCACACAGTGTTAGCCTCTTCGCACATGCCAAACTTGAATGCCCTCTTCACACCACAGATATGTCCAGTGTCATCTTTGCAATAGCTCTTCCAATTCACAAATTACAAATGACACTTTCTTTTTCTTTTTTTTTGTTTATAACCAAAGGGGTGTCACAATTACAATGTCATCGTCTCTAGTATGACATTGTCGGGGACACTTTAAAAAAAAAAACTAACGCAAATTGTAGTTGTGTCACAAATTGGATCGAAATTCGACCCCAAATGTTGTAGTGTGGGCACCTATTTTCAAAAAATGGGCACCCATTTTAGGTTCGGGTGCCATATCCGAAATTCAAAAAATGGGTGCCCATTTCTATTTTTTTTTATGACTAAAAATGCATTTTAACACTTCAATTTTTTTAAAGAAATGGGTGCCCATTTTTTGAATTTTAAATAAAAGATACCCATTTCTTAAGACATGAGCGGGAAGCACACATCCGCCTTGGATTTCATTTCAAAATAGGTTCGATTTACGCTTGGTGGAAGCACGCCTATGCCTTGACCTCCAAAAATTGGTTAAGGCTTTGGAATGCTAGATTTATGCCTTGCCATACTTTTTTAGGGCCTTCCTGATCATAATTTTTTACGAAACAAAAACCCATTAGAGTTCTCACTATCCTAATTCCAAAAATATAAAGTTCATAGTGATGTGATTAATTTGACTATTTTCTATTATTTATTAGTTAAAAGTGGTACGCAAAATAGTGAGGTTCACTAAAAATTTAATAACTTTTTTATTTTTAGGTTTTTTGGAAAATAAATTATATGACATCAATCTACATACAATTCTCTTGAAGATAAAAAAAACATAATTTTGTAAAAATATGAAATTTTCATCAAATTATGGTGGTCATACACTAGAGGTTTTAAAAATATATTTTATAGTCAATTAAAAATCAATTTAAAAAATATATCCATTAAAAAAATAACAAAAAATATGCTCACCAACATTTGTTGTCTTAGGTATATTTCCCCAAAAGGATTTGCAAAAATTCATTTATTTAGGTCAAAATACGGTGGTCGTACATGGCTATCGTATGGTCCTGAAATAAGCATTTTGAAAACATGGTTTTTAAAGATTTCTATTAAAAAGAAATTTATTCCATGTGGGTATTTAAATAAATTACATATTTGAAAAGTAGACTCTGAGAACTACAGTTTATATTATTAAATGTTTTTGAGATTCAATCTCTAAGTGCCTCAAATTTAGACATCAATTGAAAACACTTCCACTTTTATCTTAAAAGTGGGACTCAACTTCTTGCAGCCACCCTTATCCCTTCCTCTTATAATTATTCATTAACTTTTGTTTTCCCTTCATCAATTATTTCTTCATGCAGTGTATTTTGGAGGAGTCTAATGGGGAGATTATCTTAGTATAAAATTTCAAGCTAGGAAACATTTGGATACTTGATAGAAAGACTCTATTTTACCAATAATAAAACTAAACAGTTATGAGAAAGTGAGGTTTATGTACCCTTTTTCCTATACTCTATAGACATCCTAGTTGACATTCGATGGAGATAAATTGGAAAATTAACTAGTCTATTACGTGTTACGTGACTCAGTTTTTTTAGATGGTATGCATACAATAGAGAATGACTTCTATCACTTTCTATGATGACATGGCCTACAAAATCCCTCTAGAGAGGTAGCACAGATAAATGTTTCATACCCTAGGTTGTAGAATCAACTTCTTCTCTTGGTCAAGAAAATTATCTCCTTGTAGATTCTTCAATTGGAGATGTTAGGTACTCTTCCTTCATCCTAGGAAGGTCAAAAACATCTAATATCATGTCCTTGGATACATCAATTATCAACCCCTTAAAAATTGCTTCATTCTTCACAAAAGTGGTCATAAATTGTTCTATCATTTCATAATTATATTCAATCAAACTTAGGAAATAGTAAATCTAGCCAACTTGTTTGAACAATGGTAGACTTTGTACATCTCAAAGCACTAGTGTATGGTCTATGGGTTCTCTATAAATAAGATTTCCACCCATATCTTCCTTTGGTTTTCCATTTCAAATAATTCTTCAATAACATGATTTACAAGAAAAAGACTCAAATACTCTACATATACACCTCACACTATTCTACCCTCTACAACAAAAAGCTCTCCTAATCTATAGCTGACTTCTATTGTCTTTTTAAACTCACAATGAAAATATGAGTGTTATGCAAATGACTAATTTCATTTTTTAACTTATGCATAACTAAGTTGAATCCATCTTTATGACAATTAATTTTATGTAATAATTATATTGACAACTTGTTGATTAGGAGTGTACAGGATGTAATGAAAAATATCACACACATTACAATATTATGACACATAATTTTTGAAATGACAACTTGCTAAGTCATATAAAAGATAGATGGGTAATTTTGTACAATTGACATGAACTGACATACAAAACACCCCCCGACTTAAATAATCATTTGTCCTCAAATAATGGAAATTATTTGAAAAGACATAATATTATATGTTACATATAATAAATATAAATTCATGTAATGATACTAATCAATCATAATTAAGTGATATTTAAAATATATTATGAGTATAGTATTATACCTAACGTTGCCAGCATGCTTCATAAAAAATGTTACAAAATAATATTTTTATGTGACTTTCAATTACATACATGTCATGTCAAGTTTGAAGCAATATAAGAATTTGAAGAGTGGCACTAAATGTTTGGCTGCATGGGATAATGTTGCATGTTTAAGGGTACAAGACATAGACCTAACATCAAGTCCCATGAGTTAGTAGGTAACAGGTCCCAAAATTGCATTTCTACATGTTCATGTAGCTTTATTTAAGAACTAGAAATTGAAAAGTAAATAGTCATGCATGGTAAAACAAATTTGTGTACAAGTGATCAATTTTGTTTATTTGGAGTTCCTTAGGAAATGTGGGTGAGCCACATGGTTCATACAAAACATGTTGTGGAAGAGATCAAGGAAAAAAGATCAAGGAAATGGGTCATCATGGATGGATGGAGGGATTGAAAGTAGATGAAAAAGGATGGATGATGGAGTGGAATGAGATGATGATGGTATCGAATAAATCTAGATGAAATTCATTTATCAAAATAACAAACTAGAGCATAAACCTAGATATGGTGATAGTTGGGTTGATAGATGGCTTTTAGTTAGGTTGATAGATGAATTTTAGTTAAAACATATTATGAGGACATTTTGACAATATGTCACTACTTGTTGATGTAACATTTTTGGTGATGTTGTCAATTGTTATCAACGAGATAATGATGGTGTATAATCTCCATTCTATTAATAGTATCATAGACACATTTTTTTATTACTGTTAATGCCATTTAATAGAATACATCATCTAATTGGTTAAAACCAATCAAAGTTATTAAAAAAAAAATTGAAGACTTTCAATTTTTTCATATATAATGAAAAGGTAAAAGGGTGTTTAGATGAATTTTCAAAAAAAGTCATAGAACTATAAGTGTAAGAAATTTCCTAAGGAAAATAATAAAATGCCAAGATCTAGAAGCTCAAGAGATAGCACAAGAGAGACAAGATGATCAAACAAATATCTCAATAATGATCAAATGATAATAGATGAATACAAAGTAGGAGTGCCTAAATATATAGGCAATGTGATAAGACTACATGATAAGGAGATGATAAGCTATCAACCACACTAGGTGGAATCACATGTCCACCAAAGGTGGATCATCCTCAATTGTACATCAAAGTATGTGAAACATGTGCAACAATGAGAGGATGATAATGTGATAAGAGCACTAAAGGTGGATCTCACACACAAAGAGGTATGAGATGACAACTATCACCATCTAAAGTGGAATTTCTCCTAACCATGTGCTAAAATGAAATGAAAACTCCTAGGTGTCTCAATGAAAACTAATATGAAAATGCATTATCCTAAGTAAACTTAAGTAAAGTGTAATCAATAAATACTTAATTACACCAACACCCTCCCTTAAGTGCAACTTAGGGAAATGCACTTAAGCTCACAATTCTAGATGACAATGCATGATGGGTCCCGGCTACTAGGCCATGTTAGGTACCCATGTACAATATGAAAGAGAAATTCAATGCAATGAAATCTCTCATAAAGCAGAGAAAGAGGGAAAACCTCATGGGAAAAACCCTCCCCTAAAAAGAGAGATGAAAACAAGATGCATGGATGTATGGAGTGATCAAGAACCCCCATTATAAAATACATCATGTATATACAATATAGAAGTATGGGAAGGACAAAACCCCATATGAGGAAAAACTCCCCCATAAAAGAGAAGTAGTAGAAGAAGAGAGACAAGGTAGCCCCCCATCAATGTAGAATGACCATCAGTTATAACTACTCTAGGATGAATGTAGAAGTTGGCCCATCATTGTCGAACAATATTCCTCCCCTTAGGAAGAAACAAATCCATAGGTGTATATGATATGTATCCGAAATCTATCAAAAGAAACCTTAAGATAAATGATGTCTCTAAAAACTGTTCAACTATCCCTATGTTGATGTCGAAGGCTTCCCCTTCCAAAATTGATAAAAAGAACAAGTCAAGATCAAAAAAGGATTAATGTAGAACATGTCCCAAAGAACTAAGTGGCTCCTCTAATGATAAAGAGATGTCCTGCAACTATTGTACATAAGGATCCACAATCGCATCAACCTCCAAAGACTGATCATGTAGAGAATGGACATGAGGGTCAGAGTGTTCCCTTGCAACAATTGAAGAAGGATCTTTACCATCAAAGAGAAGATGTATATCATCAATAATATCCCTATATCAATAATATAGGACTCCACAAACAAACCTGAAATTTCTGTCGAGTAGTCATCCCCTGATGTTGTAACTGGAAGAGAAGGTGTACCCTATTGTGATAAATCATATGGAGCTATCACTATAGAAATGTATGCATGTGGAATGAATTGATGTTGTGACCTTGTCCTTTGACTATCTAAAGGATCCCCCACAAGTGAACCCACTGAATCAAGAGTTTGTCTAACTCAATGAAGTTGAGTGGAAGATGATGAAGGAGTATCCTCAACCTTAAGTTTACCAAGAAAAGGTGTAATCATGTGTGTAGGAGTTGATGTAGATGAACCATTTGAAGCACTGCCACTTTTGTCACTATCATTTTCCATAATGTCTGAAGTATGGAGAGGAGTAGAGGATGAGCTAGGTGAACTTTCCTCAAAGTGAACATTCCTCTCTATGAAGATCTCATGAGTCTCAGGGTCCATGATTTTATATGCCTTAACACTTTCTTCATATCCAATGAATGTACAAGGCCTTGGTGGAGGTGTCTTACATTTTTGTGAAGATATGTTTGCCCATGCTTGACAACCAAAAAATCTGAAGTGTTTCACAACCAATTTTCTTCTACACCATGCCTCAAAAGGGGTCATTCCATTTGAGGTATTATGAGGAGATCTATTAAGGATGGGATTGGCACAACTTACAGCTTCTACCACAAGTTATGGATCAAGATACTTGGCTTACATCATGCAACTTTCCTTTTCCTTAAGAGTTCTAATCTTCATTTCTGCAAATCTTGTTTGTTGAGGACTAAATACAATTGGATTCCGAAGATCAATACCCTCAAGTTCACAAAAGTCTCTAAGTCTTGATTTTGCATATCTTCTGTCATTGTCTACATGAAGAACCTTAATGGATTTACTTGATTTCTTCTCAACATGAATCTTGAAGTTTAGAAAATTACTAAACACTTCATTCTTGTGGCCAAGAAAGTAGATCCATTTGTAGTAGGAAAATTTATCAATGAAAGTGAGGACATAGCAAGCCTTGTTGATTGATGTCACTTGAAATGGGCTTGCTAGAACACCATGAACCAACTCAAGAATAGTTAATGCTCTCCAAGACTTTCCTTTTTCAAACTTCTCTAGAAGATGCATATCTATTGAACAAGTTGAACATTCACCTTTGGAAAAGTTTATTGTAGGTAGACCTTTGACCATAGTCTTTGAGCTAAGCTACTGAAGATAGTAGAAATCAAGATGTCCAAATTGCTCATGTCATTATTTACTTTGTGATGGAGTATGTGTCAACAAGGCATGTGAAGGAGACTTAAGAACAAAGTGGGAGAAAGAATAAATCCTTGTGTCATGATTATATTTACCCACTGCAACCAATGAATCTTCCTTAATATTTTGAACCATGACTGAATCAGGAAGGAACTCAACTTTATTTCCACCTCTATAGTTAGTGATTTGGTAAATTGAAAGGAGATTGGTTCTAATGTTAGGAACATAGAGAACATCTTTGAACTCTCCATTTTCCATCTTAACTAGTTCTTTCCCTTCAACTTCTACTTCTAGTGTATCATTTCCTACAAAGATGTGAGGTACCTTAGATGGCTCCAATGAAGAAAATTGCCCCTTTAAAGCTCCCATACGATGTGTGGCACCTGATTCAAGAATCACATCCTCTAAAGAACTTGAAATTTCCATAAATGCTTGCACTTTTCCTTTGAAGTGGATGGAGATGAATCCTTGGAAACATTTGGCACATTGATTTTTTTCTTCTTGAGTAAGTTTCCCAACTCATCAATCCTCATAGTCTTGCAATGATGCTCATCATGATTTGGTTTCTTGCAATATGCACAAAATAGTTTATCCTTATTGTTGTTGTTTCCCTTCTTGTTGGAAGAAGAATTGCCTTGTTGTGAGGAGTAATATTGTTGTGTCTCTGATTGTGATTTTGGCTTCCACTTCTTCTTCTTCTTGTTGAAAATTTTTTCACCTTGATTTCTTTGGTTCTCATTATTAGCCACCAATGCCATAGACTTTGAAGAATTGAGAATACACATATCCATCAAATTTGACTGTTCCAACATCAAAATTTCTACAAATGCATCAAATGAAGGTTTAGTGAAGGCACTTCCCATGGTCAATTTGTGAGTATTGTAACTCGATACAAAAGTTGCATATTTTGAAGGTAGTCTCTTCAAGATGTGATGAATCAACCTTTAATCCTTCATGGGATTACTACAATCTTTAAGTAGTTTTCTCAACTCATTGGCTTTGTTGAAATAGTCTTGAATTGTGTCACAATTCCTAGTATCCAAGAGAAGTAGGTCATCCTCAATTGTGAATCCCTTTTCCTCATCAACCTTACCATACAAATCTTCAAGTTTGTCCCAATCACCCTTGGAATCCTTAAAGCTAGAAATGTGGAAGAAGACATCTTTATGAACACAACTCCTTATAATTCCTCAAGCCATATTGTCTTTGATTTACCAATCAGTTTTTCTATTAACATCCACATTAGGACTAGTAGGTTCTTTAATTTTACCATTTACATAAATATTTAAACCCTTTTCCATTATTTTACTCCATACTTTATCTTTCCATGTAGCATAGTTGTGTGAAGTTAACAATGGACATCTAGGTGAACCCATAATGCAAAATTGAAAGACAACAAGAGAGAGAGAGAGAGAGAGAGAGAGAGAGAGAGAGAGAGAGAGAGAGAGAGAGAGAGAGAGGACACACCCCCCAAATTCAATCAATCAAAGAACCCCCCCCCCCAAAAAAAAAATAATTGATGTTTTTAGTACTTAATATGTAGTGCGTGTACAACTGCCACTTGCCAAAATGGGCCAAAGTGGACATCTAATTTTATTGTTTACAACCACCTCAATGAGGCCAAATCAGACTCATATCAATATAGCTCATAATAAAATCAAATTCTAAGCATGACAATGATCATACAAGGCCAAAAAAGACCTAGATTTGAAAGTGATATTTTTGCCCAAATAAGGCTACAGTTTGAAAACAAATCTAGAAAGTACTAAAAAAAGTATACACTTTCAAAAAAATGGCATCCAAAAAATGTGTCTGTATGACCTTGAGCAGAGCCTTTGAAGTTGCAAAAATAGGGATTAGACAGGTACAATCACCAAAATCTATAATTTCTATCAAATCTGTGCACACAAACTAGAAAATAACACCACCATCGAAAAATCTAGGAAATTCTAGCCAAAATAAAAAAAAAATTGCACTCAATTTGGAGTCTAGATGACCAAGTTATGGCCTCCCAAAGTTGGATTGCAAAATAAAAAATAAAAAATGGTAAGGGCTACAAATTTTTCAAATATAACAACATAAGCAAAACACTATCTTAAATTTGAGTATCAAACAACCGTCACAATAATTTAAAAATACCTAGGTATGAGAGTCAAACGGTCGTCAATTTTAACCATGGAAAATGATGATGCAAGAATGAGCTTAAATTTGACGGTTAGAGGACCGTCAAAGAAAAACAAAAAGTGCCTTTATGACATCCAAATAGGCACCAAATTTAACATCATAAAAATGGCAAAAAATGCATTTTTGTTTAAAATACACATTTTCATAGGTTGTCACGTGTCACTGTTTGATTAGGGTGCTACGTTGCTAACATGGAGGTATGATTTGCTGGCATTTTGAAGGTTCTTGCATGGCACACACTATGTTGGCAATTGGTTCACATGGCTAGCATGGCTCTCATGGCATGTTGGGGTAGAGCCACCACTAGTACATTTTGCACCATTTTTTGATGTCCTATTGGTCGAAGTTTCTACCCAACTCAGTCGAATGGTTGACCAACGGGCTCATTGCTATTTTTCACGTTGAAATAAAGACCAATTATTGGACCCATCGAATGATTGACTCCACTTTTGGTTAAAAACAAGGGCAATCCAGGCCAAAGACAACATTGGTAAGTGTTTGTGTATTGGTTGATCTTTTGACCTATATTGGTTGAAAATATTGGATGCTCCAACCAGGCTGCCAAACTCATGATAGTTAAATTTTGACCAAATTTGGTAAAAATGTTTAGTTGCTCCGACCAAGATGCCAAACCCACGACACCACATTTCGACACAGAATGGTCAATTTTAGGCTAGACTTTCGACATAGGTTGGTCAAAATTTCGACGCAACATGGAGAATTTAAAAAAAAATTGAAGATAAATACCCAGACTAATCACCAACGACATCCTGATTGGTGATTAGTCTAGATATTTATCTTCACATGTCCACACTCATTATGCTGCTTGTTGTCAGCAAGTCCCTACTCATTCTATTTTCCAGACTGCATTGGGCTCTAGCAATCCATCTTCTCTGCTCTGTGTGAATTGTTAGAACTTCCTCTTAGATGTCCACAACTCTTCAAATCTATTGATGTGAATCCCTGAAAGGGTATTCTACTCTATGGGCCTCCTGGTTTTGGGAAAAATTTAATTGTTAGGGCAGTGGCAAATGAAACTGGTGCCTTCTTTTTCTATATCAATGGAGCTGAGATCATGTCAAAGTTGGCTGGATAAAGTGAAAGCAATCTCCGAAAGGCTTTTGAGGAGGCTGAGAAGAATGCCCCATCCATTATAATTATTGATGAGATATTATAGAGATTTGTCAATGGGATCACAAGTGTTCTATTAGAGAAAATATTGAGAAGATTAGTTTCAATTGTGGCGGCTTTTGCAAACTAGATTTGGTTATGAATTTCTTAATGGTTTTTTTGAATTGGTTTGTTAGAATTTAACATTTTTTTATTCAATTTTCCTCTACTTGTATCTTATTATTTCAATTTTTCATGTTCTCTTTCCTCTTTACTTTTACAGGATAATATTGAACGTGAAAGAAAAAGAAGTGAGAACCTCAAGGCAATGGATGAGGATGATAGTGATGAAGTAGCTGAAATAAAGGCTGCTCATTTTGAGGAGTCAATGAAATATGCCTAAAGAAGTGTCAGTGATGCTGATATTCAAAATTATTAAGCCTTTGCACAAACACTAGAGCAATCTCAAGGCTTTGGTTCTGAATTTTGATTTCCTGGTGCTTCTGTTGGTGCTTCAGATGTATTTGCTACAATAGATAATAAAGATGACGATGACTTATACAGTTAGGAAACTTAGTACACAATTGTCATCTTAATGAAGTGACAAATCTGTCTATTCTAGCAGGGACCTTCCACTAACAAATAGCCAATGCTATTCAATTTGGCTTTGGCTTTTGCTTCTATGAGTTTTATCTATTCATATGTTTGAAACTTTATTTAGTTTATCAGCCCTTTAGCTGAGGACTTACTAACTTGTAAGTCTTTAGAGAAATATTAACTGTGGCAAGGAAATTTAGCTATGGAAACTTTTCCTCAAGTGGTAGATAATGCTATGAAAACCTTTCTTTTTAAAAAAAAATCCCACTGGAAAATATTCTATACTAAATCAATTCTACAACAAAGAAAGTCTAGTTCAACTAATTCTGACTGGTGATCCATGAATTGGTAGAGCTTCCTCTTAGATGCCCACAACTCTTAAAATCTATTGGTGTGAAGCCCCCAAAGGGTATTTAGCTTTATGGGCCTCCTAGTTCTGGGAAAACTTTAATTGCTAGGGCAGTGGCAAATGAAACCGGTGCCTTCTTTTTCTGTATCAATGGAGCTGAGATCATGTCAAAGTTGGCTGGAGAAAGTGAAAGCAATCTCCGGAAGGCTTTTGAGGAGGCTGAGAAGAATGCCCTGTCCATTATATTTATTGATGAGATATTACAGAGATTTGTCAGTGGGCTTGCAAGTATTCTATTAGAGAAAATATTGAGAAGGTGAGTTTCAATTGTGGTGGCTTTTGCAAACTAGATTTGGTTATGAATTTCTTAATGGTTTTTTTTTTAATTGGTTTGTTAGAATTTTATATTTTTTGATTCAATTTTCCTCTACTTGTATCTTATTATTTCAATTTGTCATGTTCTCTTTCCTCTGCACTTTTATAAGATAATATTGAAGATGAAAGAAAAAGAAGTGAGAACCCCGAGGCAATGGATGAGGATGATAGTGATGAGGTAGCTTAAATAAAGGCTGCTCATTTTGAGGAGTCAATGAAATATGCGCGAAGAAGTGTCAGTGATGTATTTGCTGCTGCTGCTACTTTGGATGTATTTGATAAGATGATTTCCCTCACCAAGATGATGTGCATCCATTTTATGGAGATCTACTAAATGTTTTATATGATAAAGATCACTAAAATATGGGGATTCTCTTTATCATTGAAAATCTTTGAAGTTTGCTGCACTTGGATAGATATGTACCATTGCTAAGAGAATTGGACCGAGTTTGGCTTACCTCAAACAGGTGAGGCAGCATATGGTTATGCTCTTTTTTCTATCTATCTGGTTTTCACTACCTGTCATTCCTTGGGATATCTTGCAAGGGTTCTATAAATTGATGGTCTATATTTTGGTGGGTGTCTTGTATGGGCCTATGAAATTTTTTATCTTGTCTTTTTTTTCAATCCTACAACTGGATTTTGATATGTGGATACTTATGAGAATACTTACACAAAATGAAGCCGAGAATACTTATGGTATGAAGACCTGCAACTTGCAACTTAACCATTTTTGTAGCGATTACTTAAAAAAAAGTATGCCTGATTGATGACTCAGTATTTGTAACCTCTCAAAAAATTTACCTTTCCATTCAATATCTTTCCTTGATAATTCTTGATCTCCTCAGAACCACTAGAAAAAAAACAATGACAATAGAACTTTCTACTTTAGAAAATTGCATCAATACTTAACATAAACATTACAATCATGAATGGTGTAACAAAATCTGATATGCTAATAGACAAACTCATTTTGCACAAAATGACATTAAGCATGGATTTTGGTTTACATGTGGTACATCAATTCCTTCATCGAAGACATTATCTATTACATTTATAATTGTGTATTTAGGTTCCATAGCACTAGCATATGATGGAATATGGATGAAGTGACTGAGAGGGGGGGGGTGAATCAGTCAACCATAAAACACTTCACAATTATTTCTTTCCAGATCCCTTAGGATATCTTAATGAATATTATCTGTTTAACACTCGGTAAATAGATTGCAGTAACTTTGAAGATGCAGAAAGTACTAGAAAAATTATCTTTTAGATATTCATCAGCACTTGTATATGATTAAGATAGAAATTAAGAACACAAGAGACACAAGATTTAACGTGGAAACCCAAAATGGGAAAAACCACCAATGTATCTAGATACTGATTTTCACTTTTTTGAAGTGATGCCCGGTACAGATCTCTATTCTGCATAAGTGTGATCCTTCCTGATCAAATATATCTCTGCTGCTCCTCAAGGATATCTGGTCATCCTTCACAATTTCGCACACACCTTTCCTGTCTTTCTTCTATATATCTTCTGCTATATTTCTTATTTATTTTTCACATTTGACCTTTTATTTATATGATTTTAGATTTGTCAAATCGACATTACTTAGTATAACAGTCGGCTGAATTAAGCAAACTTTATTTGCAAAGATCCTTCAAGGGCCGACAATGCTCGGTGACCATAACTTTCTACAATCTTTCAGAGACCGAGGGAACTCAGTAAACACTGATAATCCTTTTTCTTCAAAAACTGACTGAACTCGGTAGATGCTATCTTTTCTTCGACAACTGACTGAACTCAGTAAATGCTAACTTTTCTTCGACAACCGACTGAACTCAGTAAATGCTAACTTTTCTTCGACAACCGACTGAACTCAGTAAACACTGATTTTTCTTTGATAACCGAGTGGACTCGGTAAGCACTAATTTTTAATGCCAGGCAGATCGAATGAGCTCGGTAGGTACTGAATACTACGGATTATGACATTGTGTGACATCAAAGACAATACATAATTTGAGTAGCAATTTCCTTCAGACAATTGTTTCCAACAGCATATACACAAAAAGAATCTGTATTAAAAAAAAACATGGACACTACATATATATAAAAATACATGTTTAAAAAAAAAGAGGCCACTGAGGACAATTGCACAAGTCTCTAGAAACAACATTACCCAACTCTTTCTCTCAAGCCAAAGACTTAGTGTGCTCAATTGCCCAGACTAGCAATCAATTCTATGTTGAGTATATCTGTTAGGCCCTCATGCAATTTGAATGAATTAAGAATAGAAGATAGGAACTAATTAACACTTCACCTACTCAAAAACAAAAACCAATGAAATAATCCACATTAGGCCAAGAGAGGTTGACGCATTCAATACGAGAATACTTACACAAAATGAAGTCGAATCATGCCAAACAATGACAATGAGAAGTTGACTATTGGCCCTTCTAGTTTTTTATTTGATAGTTGCCTAACAATGACACATTCAAAATGCACTTATGAGCAAAGATATAGAATGAATGAAATTGATTAAATAATGAAGGTATGTTAGTTTGAGCTTCACTTGGTTTCGAGAATACTTTAATATTCTCTACTTAACAAGGCCGACCACATGAAGGTAGAAGCTCATCTAGCCTCACCCCCCCCTCCCCCTAACATCAATCTAAATTCCCCATTAACATCTAATTACACACTTCATTCATCCATTTATGAACTATAACATTCAATCAATACAATCACATAACATCCATTAATATGATATAACATTCATTAATAGGCAACACTAATCAAGAATTCATTAACACATAACAATATTCATTAACATGACATATACTATAATTAACTGATGAGGATATCACAAAAATCCCTAATATAATAAATATGGTGAAGAAAAAACTAAAGAAGAGTCAATGCAGAAATTATTACTATTTTGCATGATGCTACTACTGGCCTCACTGTGATGTCCATGACCAAGTAATTTAGCAAGCGAAAAATCCTATAGCAAGAACACATACATATTTTAGTTCACGACATAAAAGAGTATAAAATATAAACCTTTATTGAACTTTTGTTATAACTAAAGATTCATTACTTCTTACTTCAATTCAAAATGACATGCTCATGCCATCAATTCATCTATCCTCTTTAGCATTTGATCCTCGATTGGATTTGCATCATTACTCTTTTTACTTTTTTCTTAACTGTATTTAATATATTAGGGATTTTTGGGATATCCTCATTTGTATCTACAACTATTGCCTCTATTGTTGCAGGTGCTTTTCCCCTATTTGATATTTATCTTTAGGTGTCCACACTCATTCTATTTCTTGTTGCTAGCGGGTCACAGTCAGTGATTGGGAGAGCCCTATTTTGGCACCAGTCATCTAGTACAAGCACTAGAATTGAGTTTTTAGGCACGGGATGGGAAATTTTTGTATATCAACATGCGATAGAGTTTGGGGATTTTTTAGTATTTAAATACATTTGTGGGATGTATTTTAGAGTTCAGATATATGGGAAGAATGGCTGTGAAAAAGATATTTGTATTTTTCATTTTGAGAAGATCTAGAGTGATTTTGAGTCACAGAGGAAATGTCCTAATCCTTCAAAAAGTGCTATTTTGATGAGTTCTGATCAACAGATAATTTTCTCTCCCTCAAGTGATCAGAACTTGTCAAAATAGAACTTTTTGAAGGATTAGGGCATTTCCTCTATGACTCAAAATCACTCTGGATCTTGTGACAATGAAAAATAGAAATATCTTTTTCACATTCATTCTTCCCATATACCCAAACTCTAAAATACATCCCATAGATGTATTTAAATACTAAAAAATCCCCAAACTCTATCACATGTTGATATACAAAAATTTCCTAGCCCGTGTCAAAAAACTCAATTCTAGTGCTTGTACTACATGGCTGGTGCCAAAACATGGCTCTCCAAAAAATCTTTTGTTGCTTCAACTTCTTCTCCATTGTATAATGATGGTGTGAGACATCTTTCTACCAGGATGCCCTATCTAAATACAACTCCCACACCGGAATGGAATCCCTTCTTAATCCCTTTATTAAATTATTGAGCTTCTCTTTATTTCGAGAATAGTTTAACATTTCTACTTAACAAGGCCAACCACGTGAAGGTGGAAGCTCATCTAGCTCCTCCTAGGAGCCTCTTATGACCCTTTACAACATTTTAAGATCTCTAAGATGTATTATTAGGGATCATAAAGGATCATAAGGGGTCCTGGGACACAACAACTAAGAAACATAATCGTAGGCATCATGACCTACAATTATGTTTGTCAGCTATTGTGAAATCTTTTGCAGTGTGGGCTTTATTGCCTTTTATGTGTCCTGCAACCTATGAAAACTTTGAAATATGTTACATGATATAGATATAAATTAAATCACTAATTAGTGCATTATTACATTCTACTAGTAGTTAATACTATTGCATACCTTCTTCTCTCATTTTCTAGTGTAATTCCTCTTTGAGTATCCCCTTTCTCCTTTGCATCTAAAATGAACTCATTCCAATCCCTCACTGGAATAAAGGGAGGACGCTCATACTTTGGGTTCTAGATGAGACTCCTATATGAGTCCCTCACCGTCTTAAGATGTTTGGCAGCTTTTTCTGAGACTTTCTAAAATTTTCTTTTGCTAATAATTTATGTATTGACTCTTTTTAGTTTTTCCTTCAACATATTTATTAGATTAGAGATTTCTGGGATATCCTCATCTCTATCTATAGCTATTGCCTCTATTGTTGCAAGTGCTTTTCCCCTATCTTGAACATCAAATTGTGTCAAGAATATCAATAAAACTATCATAATAACTCCAAAACCCTAAATAAAATAACATAATAATATAACATTTTTCAACTATCTATTTTGTACAATTTCAATAAGGTTCACCATTGCTGATGAATGGGTGGGAGGAGTATCCCCACAGCCTCTATCATGTGGGAGATCCATGTCACCTGCTCTTGTATTTCAAACTTCAGCGAGACTTCATACCACGTAGTGTTCATAGATTACATTCAATGCGTTATTTACGCTTGTATTGGTGGGAAAACTCTTGAAAATGTGTGCACCATCATTACTACATTTATTTCTTTTATATGATTATTTTTATATGGAAAACACCAAGGAGTACCATTAGAAATATTAACCATTTACAATAATGAAAATTAAACCTAAATCAAATACCTCATTGTTTTATCAACATGTGTAGTCTCTGTGTATATGAAAATTGAAAGAAATATCAAGCTAAAATAAAATAGTGAACAAAATAGTATTCCACATAGAGTGAATGAAATATACCATCAAAAGAAGGTGACAAAATCCTATCATGAAGCATAGACATAGGAAATCAAAAAGGGAAAAAAGACAAGAAATAAGAAAAATCATTATGACTATAGAAAAATCATTTATACTATAATTAAAAAAAGAAACACTCTTTGTCAACAATTTTCAAAATCATTAGGACTATAGAAAAATAATTAAGACTATACAAAATCAAATTTTAGAAATGGATGATTCTGATGCTTTGCCATTACAACAATTGAGTATTCATCATTTGGTATTGTGTATTCCATTTAAGTATGTCAACAATGTTCAAGAAATAAGAAAAATCATTAGGACTATAGAAAAATCAAGTTCTAGAAATGGGCAGTTCTGATATTGCTTTGCCATTACAACAATTGAGCATTCATCATTTGGTACTTCTTGGTGTATTCCATTTAAGTTTCTTGTTGAATCCTTAAGTTGAGTTGGCCTATTTAAGGTGATAGTAGCTCGGGCTCTGCATCAGCAGTCTACAAAATTAGACCTTTATTTTAAATGCATTTAACACAAAAAAAAAATTACAAAACTGAACCAATGGCATGTTTACAACAAAGAAATGACTTTATTTTGTAGTTGTTTAACATGAGAGTTTGTAGATTACTAGGAGTTCACATTTTTATGGGAACATATCATTCAATTGAGAATTAATGCCCATCTATATCTAGTGAGATGAACATAACTCATGTACCTCATGCTAGTGTGCTTGGATTAGACTAGACATTATCCAACCACTTGCAAGAGTTGTCACTGTTATTAATTGGTGTAAAAGGAGGACTGCATGTGTGTTATAGCACTTTATATAAATACTCACTATTTGGATAATGTCTAGTCTAATGAAAAATAGTGTATACAAGGTATCCAAGCACACTAGCATGAGGTACATGAGTTATGTGCATCTCACTAGTTATAGATGGGAAACTATGGCACACTAATATCTATGAACTCCTATTAATCTACAAACTCTCATGTTAAATAACTACAAAATAAAGTCAACAAAGTTCTGTTAACACAACCAAAGTTAAAATTAAATTATCTAAAACAAATGGTGCCTTAGAGGGATAGAGGAACACTTTGCTAAAGAATTTTGACTATTGTTTGTGAAAATGCCTCCAAGGAATGCAAGTACTGCCAGGGAGGTCCAAGAGTTGAAGGAGAAGAACACAAGGTTGCAGGAATCTTACAATGCACTTTTGGCCAGGCTTGAAGCACTAGAATCCAATCAAAGAAGAGCAACAGATGAAGGTGTTGATAGTGAAGAAGAGAAAGAAACCCATAAGGAAGTGGAAGGAGTGGAAGAAGAGGAACAAATAGATCCTAAAGAGCAGAGGACAATCAGGATATTCAAGGCTATGAAGAATGAGAAGCATAAGGTGAGGGGAGATATCCCTATGTATGATGGAATTCTGAAAAAAGAAGAACTTTTGGACTAGATTGAATCAATGGATGCATACTTTGAAGGTGAAGAGGTACCGGGAGATCAAAGGGTCAGATTGGAAAAAACAAAAATCAAAGGGCATGCACTCCTATGGTGGGATCATGAGGAGGCAGACAGAAGGAGAAGAGGTAAGCCAAAGATTGTCTCTTGGGACAAGATGATAGCAAAACTGAAATCATGTAACTTTCTTCCTAAAGACTTTGATGTACAAATGTATAAAAAATGACTCTACCAAAATTCTAGGTTTGTCCTCCCCATTAAAGGAAAGAATTCTTGCTGCCACCTTTACGTAATTATAATATACTTCTTGTAAAATGCATCAATCAAACAATAACAAATGTTTGGGATACTATAGAGGAGCTTCTATAGTTGTTGAAGTAATTGTTAATGTATTTATGCCAAAGAATATGACATTTCTTGCATGGGTAGAAGGTAAAGAAATTTATTATTATTAAGAGGACTTGCAATACCCTCTTACATTTCAAATTCGGTGCCTTGTGCTATCTATATATTCAGGCCTCCTCTTATCTTTTTCTATAACCAAATTGCTAGTATATAAAATCTTAACTATTGAAGACAGAATCAAAATAATTATTTATCATAGAAAATGTAGGAGGTCAAAATAATCACATGAATAATATGTATCATAGGAAAGAGGTTTAGATTTTAAACATTTACTTGAAGAAAATTATGAGAGTATGGTTTTTTTTTTAATTATAAAAAGTCTATATGATGACATCTTGGTGTAAGTTTATTTTCATCAAGTACAAAATCTAATGTATGGTTATTATTTGGTTGATCAAAATGGATTATTTCTTAAAATATATATATATAATGAGGTGTGTCACCGAGTAAACCTATTATCTTGTTGGGAGTGGTATGCATGTTCTTCTTAACCAAATGTATCATCTATTTATTAAGATACAATAATTATTAATATAATTGAATTTCATTTTAAGTTACTCATTCACAAGGATTATAATAAAATTATTTTATCATAAGAGATCTCCATATCGCTCTTATTCTTCATGTGTTTCCAAGCCATGTGTCTATTTATGTTGACATATAGGTGAGACATTATATATGTACCTCACAATTCTCAAATTCTAAATTCTGAGAACACGGAGCTTAAAAAACTAGAACATTATGTTCAAGACATCATTTCTTTATCATGGGGACTTGGATCCCATGTAAATGACTAGTACCTTGAACATTAATTGGGTCAACTCTTTATGTTGAGCATCAAATGATAATTTACAGTTATCCAAAGGATATCATCAACATCTAAAATGGCATATCAGCATCATGCTAAGATGAATATATGTGATATATTCTAACAAATGACCACTAGAAGGTGAAAGATGAAAATCATGCAATAAACATCATCTAACACAAATAGTAGAGTAAGATGCACAACTTGAGCTTGTTAGGACTATATGATTAGGGGTTGTATTCTCGCAAGTATAATGTCTACATAAATTATTTGATGTTTGTATAGTATTAAAATTAATGTGCTCACTTAAAAAATGATTCCTCACTTGGATGCAATATTGAGAATAATTTTTGACTCTTTTCCATTATTGAATAAATAAGGGGTTTATGTTTGGACTATGACTAACATCTTTGACATGATATTTAAATCCATAAGTAGGAGATATGTAAGAGAGATTATTGTAAGAGAGATATTTATATCAATTTAGTGATTAAAAAAGATGCAGATAATTTGATCAAATTTAGATCTTAGATCACTAGTTGTGGTGCTATCCTTCTATAAGGAATTATATAGTGCAATATTAGGTTCATACACAATCCTTGTTTATCTATGCCATTTGTAAAATACCACTAGTTGTTTTTGTTTATAATAACATAACATTGGCATGGAGTCCAAGTTTATTTAAGTCTTATTAATCAAATTTGTGAAGTAGCTACAAAATATGAAAGTTATGCAAAGACCTATAATATGTAGTGGGTGAGTGGTAATCAACAGGAAAGACAATATTCAGTTAAAGTGTAGATGTAAAATTATTTTTCAAAGTTTAGCACTTATAATGCTTAAGCTAATGCAATATATATAGTTGATTCAAGGATATACAAATATTTATGCTATTACATTTAAGGTACATACAGTTTAAGTCATCTATGTGTAGCTTAAGTAGAGAATTATGGATTATTTTTGATATGTAGGAATCCCTTACCAGAAATTTATGAGGGCCACAATTGATACATATGTTAAGTTTCTGAAAATTCAAGTAACATAGATGCATGATAGGTGAAGTGGAGAAGAAACCACATATTTTGGATAGCAAATGTAATGGAAGATCACATGCATCAAGAAAATTAATTGTGGCAGTTAATAATTTTTTGTGTGTGAATAAATTTGGTATTATTTTGTAAGTGTCTAGACTCCATGGTTAAAGCTTAAACTATATACTATAGATAGTTGTGTAGAGATAAACATCTTCAGTCTATTGTGAAGTATCAAAAATGAAATGAGCCTAATTGAAATGAAAGATGGCTTCATATGAGGTACAAGAATTATCAAGATTTGAATCAAAAATTGTTATTGCCTCTAAGCAGTGCAGAGATTTATATAAAAAATCAACACTTATATAAATAATGAATAGTCAACAGTCTATTAAAAAAATAGCAATCCACTTGACACAATTTACTACTCCAAATAATTGGGCTTCTGTTATGCAGCTTAATTTTCCATCAATGTCAGTTTCAAAGGTGTAAGTATTAACAAATATACTATATGATAAATGTAATAAATGTCACTTAAAAATCAAGTGTATACCACAGGGATTAACAACTTCAAAAGATTTTATTTCAGACATTATGGTTGGAAATGCTTTGGTAGACATGTATGCCAAATGTGGAAGAATAGACAAGGCCCATGCGTTGTTTAATAGAATGCCTCAATGAAATGTGGTTTCATGGATGATTGTAGGATATGCAGAAAATGGCTTCCTTGAAAAGGCTTTAGAAACTTTCAAACAAATACAATTGGCAGATGTAAAGCTGATATCTACAATGCTTGACAACATCCTCCCTGCCTATGCCAAAATGGGAGTTTTGGAAGAGGGTGTGGACATCCATCAAAGCATGAAAGATAAAAGAATTTTGTCAGATGTTGTAGTTGAAACTGCCCTAGTAGACATGTATGCTAGGGTATCATTGATTATTTCCTATCAATTATATGGCACTGGTAAGTCTTTCCCAGCCCACACAATGGTTAATAATATGGTAGTGGCTATCCAACCATGAAAACTTTTGACTTTATATAGCTTTTTGCAAACATTTGAAAAAAAAAACTAATTATTTCCCCTTCATATGCATAATGATTTTCATGGTTGCATAGCCACTGTCTATTAATACCAATATGAATAGACACGACTAAAATCATTTTATTATCGGTTGACTAGCATTGTTTCACTATCATGGCATTCCATGATGCCACATGTCTTTGATGAATTTTTTCAAAGAGTTCAATTGCCTTGTCTATAGTCCTACATTTTGGTAGGAAATAATCAATGATACCTTAGCTCGTATAAATGGATACACTAGCTCATGGGTAACCAGAGAATCCAACAAACACACATTAACATGATGCCCTAGTTCACTAACACAACAAATTCCATAATCAAATCATCCAAAGAAATGAACTCAATGCCATGGACACAACAGATCATGGAGTAATGAGTATCACAGTAAGAAGTGCCCTCGAAATACATGATGGTATTCTATGAAAATGCAGAGGAGATAATGACACAATCCCTACCTCAATGAGCTTCCAATATTTGATAAGGAGAGGAAAAGCCAAGTTTCCAAAACCAAGCTCGAAGATCAAAGGCCCAAGTCCAGGTAAAAATTGCAGTGCCGAGTCCGCCCTGGCCAATGAGGTTTCACGCACTACCCCTTCAAAAAATTTTCCGTGGTGATAATGAAATGAGAAATGAATTCTTTTCATTTTTTAAGTAATGCTCGTGTTCATCAAACTTTCGAATAACTTGGTAGTTGTCAAACTTTTGACTAACACGAGCATGGGTTTAAAAAAATAATTTTTTTTCTTTTATAATTCGACCAACCAAAACCCTTTTATTTCATGGTCAAAAAATTCGGTAGAAAAACTATGTGAAATGTACTAGTGCACTAACAGAGGTGGTGGGCTTGGTGGCGTGGAAGTGGGCGGTGATTTGGGGGCAAGGGATGTGGGATTTTAATCCCACATTCACTGTAATGGGGGGCTTTGCATTGTTTAAAAGCCTCACCACCTGCATATAAAGGCAAAGAGCTCAAGCTTTGATTTGTTTGGCTGAGATGCTATTGCTAAGCTTGATCTTGAGTCATTTTGGTCACTTGGTAGTCGGCCTATGTGAATTGGTCAGTGTGTTTCAAGATGATTCTAATGTCAGGCTGAGCTTGGTGTGAGTGGACTAAGTTTGATTTGTGATGTTATGAGCTGAATTTTGAAGTGGTCACGGTGTTTCATCCCACAAGGGGTGTGGGGGAGTTTACTTGGTCTTTTATAAATAATACTCAGCTATCTAAAAAGTGAAGAAGCTTGCTGGGCTTATGACTTGGACTTCTGACTGATCAATGTGCTTGCTTTCACTTCCTGTCAATTTGTACGGTTGTACATAATATCTATTGACTGACAACTCAGTCCTCGTACCCTATTGCCTAAAGATTGCAATACTAGTCTGACAAATAATAGGGGTGGGGACCCTAAAAACAACCCCAAAATTTTGCCTAAAATAATGCAACTAAAACTAGATCAAAAAATTAATCCAAATTTTTTTAAAAAAAATTGAAAATATATAGTGTACTACATATCAGACTACCCAAGTCCAATTTAAAAAAATTTTTGCCTCAAATTTGAATTTTTCCCAAGGTAGGCAAATTTATGTCAAAATTAATGGAAATGACCACCTGAACACAATGACAAGGTTAGATATTTCTCTAGATGCTCCCGCAAGTTGTTTCTCCTCCAAATCTAAATCGTGGCCTTCCAAAAGATGAAGTAAATTTCTCTTCAATGGCTATGCAATGAAATCTTCTATGGCTCTGATACCATGTAAGAATTTGCCTAAGGAAAAGAATAAAATGTGAAGATCTAGAAGCTCAAGAGATAGCACAAGAGAGATAAGATGATCAAATGAATATCTCAATAATGATCAAATGATAATGGATGAATACAAATTAGGAGTGCTTGAATATATAGGCAAAGTGAATAAGACTACATGATATGGAGATGATAAGCTATCAACCACACTAGGTGAAATTACATGTCCACCAAAGGTGGATCATCCTCCATTGTACATCAAAGTATGTATAATATGTGCAATAATGAGAGGATGATAATGTGTTAAGAGAACTAAAGGTGGATCTCACAAACAAAGAGGCATGAGATGACAACTATCACCATCTAAAGTGGAATTTCTCCAAACCATGTGCTAAAATGAAATGAAAACTCCTAGGTGTCTCAATGACAACTAATATGAAAATGTATTATCCTAAGTAAACTTAAGTAAAGTGTAATTAGTAAATACTTAATTACACCAATGATAAGAAACAACATAGACTTAGAAGGGATGGATTTCCACCCTAGAAATCTAGGTGGAAATTGGTAATCATTACCCATAAGGGTAGAAGCAAAAAGTTGGGTGGCAATTCCGCGGAAGTCCGCGGCTTGAAAATTTGTGCCACTTGAAACGGGCACCCATTTTTTAAAAAGGGTGCCCGTTTTAGGCTCGGACATCCGATCCGAAATTCAAAAGCAGGTACCCATTTTTCCAGAAACAGGCACCCGTTTTTTTTTTAAATGGGTACCCGTTTCTAAAAAAAAATTTAAATTTTTTTTTTAATTTAAAATGTTTTTTTAAACACATTTTTAAATTTATGAAATGGGTGCCCGTTTTTTGAATTTAAATAACGGGTGCCCGTTTCTTAAAATATGCACGCGGGAGTTTTCACTCTGCCTCAGTTTTTGGTTTGGGATAGGTTTGGTGAGACCAAGCCTATGTCTTAGCCTCCAAAATTTTGGCTAAGGCATTAGAATAAAATTTTTAAGGCTTACCGTAATTTTTTGAAGCCCTTCTGGATCGATTTTTTTGACAAAATAAAAACCCATTAAAGATCTCACTATCACAATTCTAAAAATATAAATTTCATAATAATATGGTTATTTTTACTATTTTTACATTATTTATTAGTTGATAGTGGTACATAAACGTAAAATAGTGAGACTCACTAAAACTTTAATAACTTTTTAATTTTTAAGTATTTTTAAAAATAAATTATATGTCATCAATCTAGATTCAACTCTTTTGAATTTAAAAAAAAAGAATTTTTGAAAAAAAGAAAAATTATATTAAATTATGGTGGCCGTACACGAGAGGTTTGAAAAATAAGCTTTATTGTTAATTAAAAATTAATAAAAAATAATTTACAAAACAAAAAAATAAGAAAAAATATTCTCATCAATATTCTATGTCTTAGGTATCTTCCCTAAAAAGGATTTAAAAAAATTTATTTATTTATGTCAAAATATGGTGGCCGTACACGGATGTGGTATGGTCCTGAAACAAGCATTTTGAAAAAGTGGTTTTCAAATATGCCTATCAAAATATAATTTATACCATGTGGGTATTAAAATAAATTGTATATTTGAAAAGTAGACTCCAAGTACTACAATTTCTATTAGTGAATTTTTCTGAGATTCAATCTCTAAGTGCCTCAAATTTTGAGATCAATTCAGATAAATTTTGAAAAATAGGTAAAACACTTCCACTTTTTGCAAAAAATTGGTACCCAACTTCTTGCAGCCACCCATAAGTGGAGTTGAGATGATGTTACTACTAGATGGAAAAAGGAAGTACTCTAGGCCTTATTTCCGTAAGTAGCTAAATCTAGAAATGGAAAGTGAGGTAAGAATTGCCAATGTCAAGATGGAAAGGAGGATCTATCATTTTTGTTTTCATATACTTATGATTGAGGGCAAGCCCATGTATTTCAGCCTTGAAAGAGAAACCCAAAGTTCATCCACATTGTTAGTAGGATATCATAGGAATTTAGATTTCTCATATAAAATTCTCTAACAATGATATCTGGTCAGGCTTCTTATGCCACTTGAGTCTGAATTCCCTCTTGAGGCCCCATCAAAATTAATCTTAAGCCACCCTTATTCTACTTCTAAGTTTCATTTCATCCCTTCTCTAGGATTAGAGAGAAGATCAACCTTCCTACACCCATTAATGTGTGGGATAAAAAGGCTAGGGAAGGCCTTAGTCATATTATCATCCCAAGTGGTGAAAATGTCTTTCCCAAGATGTTTTTTTTAAAGAATCAACATTAACTAGCTCAATCACTAGTGTCTCAATTTTTATAACCACCATCTTCTTCTTCATTTTCACCCCTTGAATATTCTTCCTTTTCTTTTCCTTCCAAACCTTCCACATTACACTTGGGTAATAGTTTCCAAATGAATCTTTCATCCTGAAGATTGATTAGCTTACTCAACAATCTTGGTTGTTCTCAAGGTAAGTGCACCAAGTTTTTGGTCAAAAAAGTGGCCACATGAAAAATAAAAAACAAAAAAAAACTCAAAACCCATGTGGGTTATTTAAAATTTTGAACATTTAGGCTTTGGAAAAATTGATCCATGCTGAGCCTAAAAAATCAATTAAAAAAAACTTATAGTTCTTCATAACCCGTGTGAGTTATGAAGAGCTTTAAAAATAGTTCTTAATAACCAACATAGGTAATGAAGAACTAACAAAAAGTTCTTCATAACACATACGGGTTATGAAGAACTATAAAAATTTTTAAAACCTTACCAAAAAAACAACAAATTATCATCATTTGGTTAAAATCTAAAGTAATAACAAAAAAATGACTTCAAGAAGAATCCAAAAAATAAGAGAAATCAATCATTTAAAATCAAATGTGGCAAAAAAAAACATGAAAACATGTCTGATACTATCGCACAAAGACATGAAAAATAGTATTGGGCCCTTGGAACAAGTTGCAATGCTATTTTTGTGGCTGTTGGGAATAAAATATTTAGCTCAATGGAACACGTACACATTATATTGAGCTAAAAAGGTTAATATTCATATTTTCTCATAATGTGTGTAGGTTCTATAGAACTTAAACTTATGCAAGCGTTTAGTTCTACATAAACCACATGTGGTTTATGTAGAACTAGGAAAGAGAGAGAGAGAGAGAGAGAGAGAGAGAGAGAGAGAGAGAGAGAGATACATACATACATACATACATTATGTGTGTGTGTGTGTGTGTGTGTGTGTGTGTGTGTGTGTGTGTGTGTGCACAGTGCATGATAATTTTATAAGTATATTTTTTATTTCTTCATAACTTGTGCGACTTTTGTAGAAGTAAAAATGATGCTTTTAGTTCTACATAACCTACACAGGTTATTTAGAACTTGGTATGGTGCTTTAGGTTTTGAAAAACCCATGTGAGTTATCTAGCACATAGGAACCCATACATCTTATGGCTTGGTAAGAGGGTTTTACAAAATCATCCTATGGGTTTCAAATGCCCATTTTCCCTCCATCTTTGTCCCTTTACACATTTTTTCATCTTCCAAGATGATTTCTCAACTTCCTCATCATCAGGTTTACAAATGATCAAGTGGGTATCTCTAAAATTACCACCATAATCTCACACGTCTTCTCAACTTTCTAACCATATTGAATTTTCCATTTTTGGACAAAATTAGTAGAGTAAACTTTAATTTTCTTTACCAGTGTCTTGACAGTCCTTAGAGACATATCTCTACCATTTTCTTAATATCTTTTGATCTATTTGACCAAATTTAAAACAAACTACATATTAATGTTCTACACTTGATTCTATAAAAAATAAAATTTAATTGCATTTTTATTATTTTGATGCAAGTTATGCCCAAGTCATGAGTAGGCACCAGATTTTCAAGATGCAATAACTACTAATTTTTTAAAAAAAAAACTCAATGGAAAATTACAAAAAAATACACAACTTCTAGATCTCACTCTTAGCTATCATCCTACTAAAGGTTTTTGCAAAATACTAAATCTAATTGTATCTTTTGTGAAGCGCACTGAAACAACTATGTTATGCTTTTCTAAAAAGATAAGGAACAATTGTTTGTGCAAGAGAGATTTGACACTCTTAATCTTATCCATTTTTAAAAAACTTTAGTAGTTTAGAAACTAGATTTAGAGTACTACAATTCTTGTTCCTTGCACAACTCCTAATTTTGAGTACATGACCCTCAAATTTTTGTCCAAAGTTCAGGTTTACTTATTTTAGAAGAAAAAAAAAGTGACCATTTATGCCCCCTTTTTGCACACCATCTTGGTGCACTTACCCCTCAACTAATGGACATTTCTAATTAAGGTTATTTATAAAACATTCCAACAGTACTTACCATATATGCATCTGAAGTAGATTATTAACATCCTCTTCAGACTCTCTCTATAACACACACCATCTTAGTCCATGGGTTTCAATTTTTCGTAGTCTATTAGTATTAAAGATCTTTTATTGAGCCACCAAATAGAAGAAACTCCTACTTTTGGAAAGCATGATTTTCCCCAAAATAATTGAATATCCTAATAGTTTTTTGCCAATGCAACATCTTTCACCCTAAAACCTAGCTTCACCTTATAGCCTCTCATTTTTAAGAGGCACCAATATATAGTATCCCCTTCCACCTTTGGTAGTATGATTCAATTTTTTAGGATCTTCCATAGGGCATCTTTCTATTAATTTAGGATTTATACAATTATCTTTTAATATTTACTTCACAAAAAAATTATTATATTTAAAATGTTCACAAATTTGAAATTGTGTTACAATTTTTGTTACTTTTTTAAAATTATATAATTGGAGTTCTATTCAAGCCCCATTCTAAAAGAGATAAACAAGCTTACAATAACAATTACATCACTTTAAATGTGAAATTAAGACTAACATAAATACCTTAAAATAATCTATTTAATTTTTTAAAGAATTAAGTACATATTTACATTCATTTTTTTTAAAATATTTTTTATATTGAATTTATCTTTCACTTTGAACTAATGTTGATAATTTTTGTAAAATTATATTTTTTAGACACACATTTTATTAATATTTCAATTCTAATAGTTACTCTTTTTTTAATGTAATTTTATATTAATTTAAGAAACTTATTATTTATTATTATTATTTTTGCATGTCCCCTCTTTTATTTTCTTATTATCTCTACAACTTTCTCTTCCTGTATATATTTCCCTCTCTCTACTTCTATTTATACCACTTCATATCTACATCTTTACCTTTCTATCTCTCTGGCCTTTCTCATTCTCTCCCTCTTTCTATATATATTTCAACCATAACACAAATATGTTGACAATAGAACCAAATTAACTTCATGACTCAAAAGTTTTGTTTAAACTTATATTTTATTTTACTATTTCATTTTATATTCTATTCTATCTTTTATAATATCTATATTTTTTATTTATTTTCTTTCCTTTTATTCTTAACTACTTATTCTTTTATATTTGTTTATTTTAATTATTTCTTTTCTAAATTTAGATCATTTAGTTTCTTTATTTTAATCAAGATTCATTCCTTTAATTATTCATTTCAATTTTAATCATTCCAATATTTACTATTAAACTATTTATATTTTTTTCTTTCTTAAATATTTTTTAGATATTTTATTGGCTTATATTAATATTTTTATATACTTTCCCTTTTTCCCATTTTTAATCTAGTTTAGCCTTTTTCTTAATTTTATTCAGTAGATGATACTTTCCCTCTATTTTTATTAAATATTTTACTTTTATAAAGATAATTTTGTCAACTATTTTTTATTAATATATTTTCCTCCTTTTTATAGTCCTTATTTTTCCATTCTATTGTTTTTTATCATCATCTTATCTAATTTTAGATACTATAAACATTTTTAATTAATTTTATTATTTTCAATATTTTTAAGTTAATATCTTCTTAATCTTTGTTGTCTCTTGGATTGTCCTTTTGTCTATTTCCATCTTGTTGTCATGATCTTCATGTAATTTCCCACCTCTCTCTATTTTAAGATTTTTCTTAGTCTACAACAAATGTTTTTATCTTCTTGAAGTTTCTATTATTATCCTCATGATAGATCATGGTGTGAAACTTTGACTAAAAAATCTAACACAATCTAACCTAAAAGTATTAGTAATATTGGTAGAAATCAATTGTTATTACAACTAGTAATTGCAACTTGGTATACAATAGGTACCCCTAAATATATAATTAAATTTATAATTATGAGAATGATGTACTCCATTATTATTTCCATGATCTGGTCGTAAATGTCTTCCAGCCCAGCTATTGGAACCCTGGTAATGCCGAGTAGGTCCACCATTGTTAAATCGGGAGCTCCGACTTTTGTAAGGTGGAGCGTAATTGGACTGTAGCTTTTTCCTTTTCCTTCCCCTGTGATTTGATGCGTCGCAGCATAGTTATGTCCCACTCGTTTATCGTCTCCTTTTTGCTATTGTATTCAATGGAAATGTGGGCCTCTATTTTTTCGCTGCAACTTTGGAGTCTCATTAGGAGAGAAACTCGTGTGCAGATGCCCATTCCTCGGGGCAGCTTGATGCCTGCTAGAGACTCCAACAATATTCGGAAGTTGGATTCCCTCTTTCATAATGTCCAGGTTCCTCATTCCCAGTTTTAGAGAAAAAAATAGTTTCCTAAGAAATTTCCCTCGATTAAATTACAAAACATATGAAAAATAAATTTAATCACAAAATCATTAAAAGAAAAATTAGGTTAAAATGACAGCATCGAAAATAGAAATGCATAAGACATCATCATCCCAACTTATACTACCTCGTTCATAATTAGCAAACGATTACAGATGACGCAATTACTACAATTTTGTGAAGATATGGACTTGGAACGTTTTTTAAGTTTTTCTTTAATGTGCAAAGACATGTAGAACTGGATGCTAAAACCCTCGGCTTTCAGAATACGTAAAATATTACTATATAATTTGCGAGTATTCTACAAAAAGAAATAAACTTGCATACATTCTTACCTTGATCGCAGGGAAGTTTTCAGTGTGCCTGAAATTATGAACTGTGCAGTTCGGAGGAATAGAAATAAATATAGATAGAAAGCGAGTCATCTGAAGCTAACCAAGAAGATTTCGGTGTAATGGATATCGTCAGGCTTGAAACTCCGGCGCTCAGATCTTCCTCGTCTTCCTGCTTTGGATTCGCCATCAGCAATTGCAGAACCAGCGAGGTAAAACAACGAACGACTTTAATAACACCAAAAACTGTCAGAGAAATAAAGCAGGCGTCTGACATTATAAAGGACTTTGCAGTTGAATGGATGATTAAGATCCTAAACCTCGAAACGAAATCGACGCATGTCTCATAAACTGCCGGGCAGTGTGCAGTCCTCGCCACCTGTCTTACACAGTGAACTGCGAGCAAGCGGGATAAAAAATTAAATCGACGACTGCAGAAGTTTCAATCGTCTTGCATGCCTCTAATGCATCGTAGACCGTCGCACCTATGTGTGCAATGAGTACGCCTAAGAGGTGTAAAAATTGTGGTTCATTTTTTGCATACATTAATGAAGTCCAAGAGGTCAAATGGTAGGTTGTTAAATAAAAGATTATGTTGTTTGTTCAACAAAGGTCTTAATTGAGAAGTGATAGCTTCAAATTATAATTATACACACTTAAACTTCACCCCTCTCTCTCTCTCGCTCTCTCTCTCTCTCTCTCCCCCCTCCCACTCTATCTGAAATTGCATATCCATCTCTTATCCACACACAAGCTCTCTCTCTCTCTCTCTCTCTCTCTCTCTCTCTCTCTCGCACGCCTCTCCCCTCTCTCTAGTTTTCTCCTCCCTCAACCCCCTCTCTCTTTCTATATCCCTCTATTTATCCTCTCTCATCTCACCATTTCTGTCCCTCCCAACCGCCTTCCGCCCCCCCTCACATAATTATTCTATTATAATACATAGATAATAAATTATGTTTAATATTTGTATTTAATTTAATAATTATTACATTATAATATATAAATTGTTCCTTTATATATATATATATATATATATATATATATAGAATGAAAATTTAAATAACATTATATACAAAACAATAATTATATAAAATTTAATTTATAATTATATTTTATATCTCATTTTATTTAGTTATATAATTTAAATATTCGTTATAGTTTTATTGTGGTTGCTATGCTTATTGTATTGCTTTCCTTGTGGCAAAAGCCTTGATTCTGTAACCATTTCCACATGCATCTATGATTGTTTTTACTAGAAACGAGGTACCTAATGTCATACCAAATCTTTCTAGTGTGTATCCTTGTTTCTTTATAATCGTTTCTTTTGACATATTCATTAGCTATAGATTTTAATAGGTGACTTCATTTATCTTTATAAAAAACTCCTGAATATACCATTCATTTGAATAGTTATGCTATGTTTATGTGAATATATCTACAGATATGAAATGTTTGCCTGTAAATATGCATTTTATTGCTTATCAAAATCCCTATCTTTGTTTGGGCAAGATTTGTAATTACCTTGCATTAGCTTTGTGCATTGGCGTTAACTGCCCAAACAAAGAATCATTCTTACCTTATTGCGTAGATTGCCATGTGATTTCCATTTACATATTTATTGATATTGTCTCTTTATATTGGGAGAATTCTACATTTTGATGCATGGACATATGTGTATATATATTAGATTTGAAATAACTCCTTAGCTGGCATTTTTCTTTCTGTCTTTTTTTGTCAGGAAGCGGTTAAGATCCCTACAAAATATACCATTTACCAAATTTCAAAAAATGGAAAACACAACACATTTTCACAAAATTTTCACCATCTATTCTTCATGATCTACATATTTCGTGGCCGATGGTCAACTAAGTATTTGTCCCTTTGTCTGTATCCCCCTCTCATCCTTTCTATATATCCTTATCTCTCTATCAATCTATCGTACCATTTATCTCTCTCTCTCTCTCTCTCTCTCTCTCTCTCATTTTGTATCTCCCTAGATCTCTTTCTATCGTTATCTCTTGATCTATCTCCATCTCTTTATCTATTTTTATCTCATTTCTCTCACTTTGTATACATCTCTATCTCTCTCTTCCTTTCTCCCTCCATAACTAGACACATCCCCCTCTCTCTATCCATGCATCTCTCTCCATCACCCCCTTCCTATACCCTTAAATGTCTACATCTCCATATTTCTTCCCCCATCTCTTTGTCTATCTCTATTTTGTTATCTCTCCATCCCTCTCCATCCCTATATATCTCCCTCTCTCTACCTCTCCCTATATACCACTTTCCACCTCTATCTTTATCTTTATATCTCTCCCTTTATCATTCTCTCTTCATCATATATTGATATCTTCCATCCCCCCTCTATTTATCTCTCCCTCTCCTCTCCATATTTGTCTTCTTCTCAATCTCCATCTCTAAACCTCTCTCTATCACCTTACTCTCTCTCTTTCTCTTTTCTCTGCACTTCTATGTCTGTCTATCTCTATCTCTCCCTATCTCTTTATAGATGTTGTGGTTGTTGTGTTTTGTCCTTAATGATGACCTATTTTTGACTTGGCACGCATGATATGTTTTGACTTAATAAAGTAGTACGAAAGGTGGAGTTACATCTTTGGCTTATGATTATGTAACCATAGTAAAGGTCCTTGGTCTTAATAAAGCCACATGGTATACATTGTGTTGGTGGATTTCAAACGGAATGTAATTATGATTTGAGATATTCTTTTGTCTTGGGCAAATGATGATTTCGATAAATGTCTTTCTTTCTTTTCTCTGAACCCTAAACACTATGCCGCCATGGTTTCAGCTCATTCATAGTTTTAGTAAGGTAATGGGATAAATTCTTCATGGGTTTCAGATATTGTGATCTGTTGGTTCTTCTGACCAAAATGATGGTCTTTTTGTTACAAATGGTGATTCTTCTACACAGCCATGGGGGTAAAGGTTTCTTTCTTTACAATACTCACAGGTATTATTACTTCTTTCTTGTTCTATTTTGCATACAAATGACAGGAGCCTTCTTGAAATAACGTAACTAAATTCTATGTAGTTCTTGTTTGAAAATCATATATAAGAAGTTTGTTTTCTGCAGTTAAACAGTTACATGTTTCTTCATCTAGTTGGAAAGGCAATTGTAAATGGTTGAGTTCATTTTTTAGACAAGGTTAAGCATTTCTTGAAGAAGCTTAACAAATTTTGAAGCCTTGCAAAGCTATTCTCACTGATTATAACCAGTTGGTTATTTTTTGACATGGGTTGGTTTGAAAAATGGTTATGATATTGTTGGATTTATTTTTTCCTTAAAAATCCTATGAGAGTTAACAGGTTTCTATTGGTTTCATTTTTTGCCAATCCTATATGGGTTGACAATTCTGGTGAACAAGGGTTTGTGTGTATTTACTACTTTAGACACAACCCTCATATTATTTGTGAACGACGGTTATATTTTCAGATTGAGCAAAGTGGAAATGAATATGGTTGATTATCAGTTTCTTATTCAGTTGAAATACCTGAATCTCAAAATTACTTGTAATATATTGTAAATACTTCTATATAGTGCACGACAGCGGTTTGTGTGCCGTGTGATTTTTTAGTACAGACACACATGCATGTACAATGATCTATAAAGAAGTGGTTTTGTGAGGATTGAAAGATATATTGTATTGTTGCAATTTTAAAGTGTGTTTTGTTCATACACTTTAATAGTTGCAACTTGAATAAAGCTCTTAAGTGTACTAAGAAAGAAGGGTTGTAGCCCCGGCAATTGTAGCTACACAAGAAGTTGTAAAGACTTTATGATTAAGGAAATTTGGAGTGGTTTTTTAATCCTATGATAGAATCCAATTGATTCTTGAGGGTTTTCCCACTCAGCACAAAAATTTGGTGTGTCATTTTTATTTCTCTTGCTTGAGATGTTATTATCTTGTTTCAATATTTTTCTTCATGCACTTGTAGTTATTGTAATTGATTCAATAAATCTCTTTTCACTAAAATTGGGAAACTTATAAGGAGTTTGATTCACGCCCCCCTCTCAGCCTCTTTTTACTTCCAACAAGTGGTATCAGAGCCAGATCTCTATTAGGTCTACCTATAGGAGTAGTTTCTGGGAAATTTTTTTGGAAGTTATCATGGCACAGGCTGAAGGTGCCTCTCTCACTAGAGCTCCCTTATTTAATGGCATAGATAATTTTTTTTGGAAAGTCATGATGGAAAATTTTATCAATTCTTTAGATGTCGGTATGTGGGAAGTTGTCATGTCAAAGTATACTATTCCAAAAACTGTACCCACTGATGCTGATGATAAAACCAAATATGAACTCGACAAAAGGGAAAAATTTGCTATTCTCTATGGTTTGACAAAAGATATTTTTGTTAAAGTTATGGATTGTCAATCTGCCAAAGACATTTGGGTGAAATTAGAAACCATATACCAAGGGGATGAAAAAGTCAAAGAGTCAAAACTGGTTACTTTAAAAACTCAATTTGATCAGTTAAAAATGTGTGAAGATGAAGATATTGCTGTGTATTTTTTAAGAGTAGATGAGTTAGTAAATGCAAGAAGAGGTCTAGGAGAAGAAATTGCCGAAAACTATGTTGTGTCAAAAGTCATTAGATCTGTCCTACCTAAGTTTGATACTAAAATTTATGCGCTTGAAGAAAAGAATTTTTTTTCTACAATGACCTTACATCAGATTCAAGGAACTCTGACAGCCTATGAAATGAGGATTAGTAGCAATAATAATGCAAGTTCTTCTTCAAAAGAAATAGCCTTTAAGACTGAAAATTATGATGATAGTGATTCTGACATAACGGATGCTTGTGAAGCATTACTAGTTAGAAAATTCAAAAAGAAATATCATGGTAAACCCAAGTGTTTCAATTGTGGATAGATTGGACATTTTGCTGCAAAATGTCCTAATGAAGATCATGAAAAGTCTGAAAAATACTTTAATACAAAACCATGGAACCAGAACAAACACTTTAAGAATTTTAAAAAGAAGAGTCTCTTGGCAAAAGAAGACTCTGATGATGAGTCAAATTCAGGTGAAGAGGGAGAAACTCTATTTATGGCATAAATTGTAGAGGAGCCAAAAAAGGTTCACATTGAATCTTCATATGATTCAGATGAAGACATAGATCTTGAAAAAGAACTTCTTTGATCTCTTCAAAAAATAAAAAGATTAAAAAAACTTATCACTACTTTCAAAAAAGGTAGCTTGGAACTTCAAACTGAGTTAAATAGTGCAAATCAACTCATTGAGGAACAAAAATCAGTGATACAAGAAAAGGAGAAGAAATTTTTTTCACTACAAAAGCTTGTTGACCAATTAAGTTCTAAGTTGGAATAGGGGGAAAGTTCAAAGCAAATCTATACTTCAACATTTAAAGGTTAATATTATAATTGTAATTAGTTCGGTCATAAGGCTAGTAACTGTAAACAATTTACTTATATGTCTTTACGTGGTTCTGAAAAGGCAATCAGGTGTTTCAGATGTTTCTTTTATGGTCACTTTACAAATCAATGTAAGATGAACTTGAGACCTAAATATGTGTGGAAACCTATACATAAATCTCTTATAGTAGAAACTGTTTTATTTGCTCATCAGACTACTTCATGGGTTTTAGATAGTGGATGCTCCCATCACATGACTAGGAAAAAAATAAGTTCATTAATCTTGAAAATTTTAATGGAAGTTTTGTCCATTGTGGAGATAATTCAGGTGCATATGTTATTGGTCGTGGTTCAATATGTTTGAGTAAAGAAACTCCTATACATGATGTATTCTATGTTGAAGGCTTAAAACACAATCTTCTGAGTGTAAGTCAAATTTGTGACAGTGGTTATTCTATATCTTTTAATGCTCAAAGTTGCTCAATTAAAAACACTGAAGGGAATATAATAGCAAGTGGATTAAGAACTAGTGGAAATGTTTATCATCTAATTGATTCCACAGTTTAGGAAACATCTTTAATCAGTACATGTTTTATGACTCAAGTTGAAGATAATTGGTTGTGGCACAAACGGTTAGGGCACATCAACTTTGATAACCATGTTAGAATAAGAAAAAACAAGCAGGTTAGAGGTCTACTTCTAATCAGTAAACTAGTCAATTTATGTGAAGAATGTGTTAAAGGAAAAGAGAAAATGTCTTCTTTCAAAATAAAAGAATATCTTTCTACAAGGCCTTTGGAATTGGTTCACACTGATTTATGTGGACCAACTAAAACTCACTCTATCAAGAGAGAAAAATATTTCATGTTGTTTGTAGATGACTACTCTAGAATGGTCTGGGTCACTTTTTTAAAACATAAGTCAGAAGCTTTTGATCGCTTCAAAGTTTTTAGAAAAATTGTAGAAAGAGAAACAGACTTAAAGTTAAAATGTCTTAGATCAGATCGAGGTGGTGAATTCACATGTCAAGAATTCATTGAGTACTGTGAAAAACATGGTATAAAAAAATAGTACTCAACTGCTCACACACCACAACAAAATGGTGTAGTGGAAAGGAAAAACTGAACTATTAAGAAAATGGCAAGAATTATGCTAAATGAAGCAAAATTACAAGATAAGTTTTGGAAAGAGGTTGTTCATATAGCTACATATATTCTCAACAAGGCTCAGATAAGAATCAGAACATCTCACACACCATATGAACTATGGTATGGTAAGACTGCCAATGTTAAACACTTTAAGATTTTTGGTTGTAAATGCTTCATAAGAAAGGATGATCATGCTTTAGAAATTTTTGGTTCCAAATCTGATGAAGGTATTTTTTTGGGCTATTCCACGCATAGTAAAGCTTAAAATGTTATAATAACAAGTTACACAAAATTGTGGAAGCTATTAATGTGGTGTTTGATGAAAGTACTATGTCTTATAATTATAAAAGAGATGTTCAGGAAGAACAGCTTGTCAAATCTAAGTTTGATGCAAAAATTCTGCCTACTAATGTTGAGAAATCAAATTCAGAAACATCATCTTTTGATGAGCAAGAAATACTGTCCATTGCTAAATTGAATCAAAGAACACCTTCTAAAATTATTGCTAAAAGGCATCCTGAGTCCTTAGTCATAGGAGACATAGATAATGGTATTTTGACTAGAAGAAAAGAAAAATCTGATGAACATGCCCATATAGCTGGACATTTCTATTTATTATCAGAAATTTGAACCCAAAACAGTGTCTGAAGCAATAAACAACTCTAGCTGGTTACATGCAATGCAGGATGAAATAAATCATATAGAAAAAAATAAAACTTGGGAACTAGTACCAAGACTTGATGACAAAAATGTCATAGGTGGCAAATGGATCTTTTGTAATAAACTTGATGAGAATGGTAAAGTGGTCAGGAATAAGGCTAGACTTGTATGTAAAGGTTATGCTCAACAAGAGGGAATTGACTATGGCGAAACATTTGCTCCAGTAGCAAGAATGGAATCCATTAAAATCTTTTTGGCATATGCTAGTTATAAGAAATTTACTGTTTATCATATGGATGTAAAAATAGCTTTCTTAAATGGGTATCTTGAAGAAGAAGTTTATATGGAACAACTAGAAGGTTTTGTATCCACAAAAACACTTGATTATGTTTATAGGCTAAAAAAGGCACTGTATGGCTTAAAACAAGCTCCTAGGGATTGGTACTCTAGGCTGGATAAACATCTTCTTGCCAATGGTTTTATTCGAGGTAGTGTGGACAACACACTCTACACTAAAATGGTGAATGGTGAGATACTAGTAGTTGAAGTCTATGTAGATGATATTATCTTTGGGTCTACTAATGACAATTTGTCCAAGCAGTTTTCTAATATCATGTAGTGTGAATTTGAAATGTCCTTATTAGGAGAACTTAAATTATTTTTGGGTCTACAAATATCTTAATTTTTTAATGGTATATTTATTTCACAAACAAAATATGCAAAGGAAATGTTGAAGAAGTTCAATACGGCTGATTGTAAACCAATTGGAACTCCCATGGAAACTAGTTGTAAACTAGTCAAGAGTGATGATTCTCCCGATGTCAATCAAACAGAGTATAGGTCTATGGTTGGTAGTTTTCTTTATGTAACAGCTTCCGGACCAAATCTTATGAAGTTGTTTGTATGGTGTCTCGGTACCAATCTGCTCCAAAACAACTCATCTTATTGTTGTTAAATGAATCTTCAAGTACATCCAAGGTACTCTAGATTTTGGTCTTTGGTATCCACATGATTCTGATTTTAGCTTGGTTGGTTATACAGCTAATGATTGGGGTGGTTGTACACATGACAAAAAGAGCACCAGTGATGCTACCTTCTTTCTTGGAGACCATTTAGTTGCCTGGCATAGCAAGAAACAAGATTAAATCACCTTGTCTACTTGTGAGTCCAAATATGTTGTTGCTACTGCTTGTTGCACTTAGTTATTATGGATGTCTTACCAACTCTTTGATTTGGGTATTCAGGTTCCTAAACCCATCTCTATTTTATGTGATAACACTAGTGCCATTCAGTTGAGCAAGAATCTTGTTCAACATTCTCGTAGCAAACCTGTTGCCATTAAACTGCTTTTTCTTCATGATAAAGTCTTAGAGAATGAATTTAAATTACTTTATGTTCCCACTCAAGCTCAAGTAGCTGATGTTTTTACTAAAGCTTTTCCAAAAGCTACCTTTGAGACATTCCATTCTCGGTTGGGAGTTTACTCTCAATCTCTTTTCTCTTGATTCTTCTATTTTGGGGGAGCTATTGTGTAGTTTTTGCTACTACCTACAGTCTACTTCTTTAGCAGATGTTTTGTCCTTGCTATCAAAAATAGGGGGAGAAACATTAGTATTGACAAGATAGGATAGGACAGAGACAGTGAGTTGATATTCTGATGGAGGACAGGAATAGAGACAGGATAGGACAAAGACAGTGAGTTGATATTCTGATGGTATTCTGATGTTCAATTTTTTTTGGTGATTGATAGTTCTAATGGTATCCTGATGTTCATTTTTTTTGGTGATTAACAGTTGGTATTCTAATATTTCTTGATATTCATGATATCTTGTACTTCAGAGTATTTTGTCACTTCAATTGGCTCTTGACAATGATCATTGCTATGTATCTTAGCATGGAACACATGACAACATTCTACTGGCATTTAAACACTAACATTTATATGATCTCCTTTTCTTCGATGGCTATATGTTTTCGTCATCAAGGACAAAGGGGGAATTTGTTGTGTTTTGTCCTTAATGATGACCTTTTTTTGACTTGACACGCATGATATGTTTTGACTTAATAAAGCAGTACGAAAGGTGAAGTTACATCTTTGGGTTATGATTATGTAACCATAGTTAAGGTCCTTGGTCTTAATAAAGCCACATGGTATACAATGTGCTGGTGGATTTCAAACGGAATGTAATTATGGTTTGGGATATTCTTTTGTCTTGGGCAAATGATGATTTTGATAAATGTCTTTCTTTATTTTCTCTCAACCCTAAACACTCTGCCGCCATGGTTTCAGCTCATTCACAATTTTAGTAAGTTGATGGCATAAATTATTCATGGGTTTCAGATATTGTGATATGCTGGTTCTTGTGATCAAAACGATGGTCTTTTTGTTACAAATGGTGATTCTTCTGCACAACCGTGGGGGTAAAGGTTTCTTTCTTTATAATACTCACAGGTATTATTACTTCTTTCTTGTTCTATTTTGCATACAAATGATAGGAGCCTTCTTGAAATAACGTAACTAAATTCTGTGCAGTTCTTGTTTGAAAATCATATATAAGAAGTTTGTTTTCTGCAGTTAAACAGTTACATGGTTCTTCATCTAGTTGGAAAGGTAGTTGTAAATGGTTGAGTTTGTTTCTTAGACAAGGTTAAGCATTTCTTGAAGAAGCTTAACAAATTTCAAAGCCTTACAAAGCTGTTCTCACTGAGTATAACCAGTTGGTTATTTTTTGACCTGGGTTGGTTTGAAAAATGGTTATGATATTGTTGGATTTATTTTTTCCTTAAAAATCCTATGAGAGTTAACGGGTTTCTATTGGTTTCATTTTTTATCAACCCTATATGGGTTGACAATTCTGGTGAACAAGGGTTTGTGTGTATTTACTACTTTAGACACAACCCTCAAATTATTTGTGAATGACAATTATATTTTCAGATTGAGCAAAGTGGAAATGAATATGGTTGATTATCAATTTCTTATTCAGTTGAAATACCTGAATCTCAAAATTACTTGTAATATATTGTAAATACTTCTATATAGTGCACTGCAGTGGTTTGTGTGTTGTGTGATTTTTGAGTATAGACGCACATGCATCTACAATGATCTATAAAGAAGTGGTTTTGTGAGGATTGAAAGATATATTGTATAGTTGCAATTTTAAAGTGTGTTTTGTTCATACACTTTAATAGTTGCAACTTGAATAAAGCTCTTAAGTGTACTAAGAAAGAAGGGTTGTAGCCCTGGAAATTGTAGCTGCACAAGAAGTTGTAAAGACTTGATGATTAAGGAAATTTGGAGTGGTTTTTTTATCCTATGACAGAATCCAGTTGATTCTTGAGGGTTTTCCCACTCGGCACAAAAATCCGGTGTGTCATTTTATTTCTCTTGCTTGAGATGTTATTATCTTATTTCAATATTTTTCTTCATGCACTTGCAGTTATTGTAATTGATTCAATAAATCTCTTTTCACTAAAATTGGGAAACTTATAAGGAGTCTGATTCACCCCCCCCCCCCCCTCTCAGCCTCTATTTACTTCCAATAGCGGTTGCCTTTGGTATCTATTGTTGCACCTCTACTATTGTTTTATAAACCCTTGTTCTACCTTATGTTTTGAGTTATGTACCAACCTTGTACCCATTTTCTCTTGTATGTTTGTGGGGGGTTTGGTGTCTATTTCCTCGGCATGGTGGGGTGGGCCTTTGGGTTTCACATAGTTGGGTGGTAGTGATTCTTCTCCATCAAGGTATGGTATTCTTGTTAGTGCACTTGGATGGTTCATTATTGGTTGTATCATATCCTCTTCTTGGAGATACTTCATCACACTTGTACCATGAGTTGTAATTGTAAAATTGTATTATTTGGTGTATTGAGATAAATCTATGAGAAATGTTGTAATTGTATTTTTGGAAATTGTAATTATAATTCCTTATTATGAACTTGTCAACATGTAAAGAGAAGTTGTAAGTTATATGGAGGACAGTCATGTTATAGTTAGGATTTTTAACAAATGCTATTGTATTAGATGTAATAAATGTTTACTTTATTTTCTTTATGATAGATGTACTTCTCATTATGGCAAAAGAAATAACCAGGAATATTTGACTTTGGGTTTAAAATAAACATAGCTTTATTCACATGATTATGTTCTTGGTCAATTCTTTAGTGTTGTTATCATTGTTTAAGTAGTGACATCATGGGAACCGTAGAGGATATAGATTAATTCTAGAATTTTACTTCCTCATGGGTTCCCAAGCGGGGTGTTACATATCCAGCTTTCTCCTTTCTCTTTATCTATTAATTTTCTTCTCTACATATCCCTCTCCACCATATCCATCTCCATCTCTATCTTTGTGTTCCTCTATATCGCTATATCCTTACCTCCTCCTCTCTCTCTCACTCTTTCCCCCTCTATATCTACCTCTTTCTATTGCTATATCTCCCTCTAGATCTCTCGCTCTCTCCATATTTCAAACATAACATGACTTTGTTGGAAAACTATTTAAATAACAAATCATAAAATTAGATCTATATTATTATAATTTTTATAGATTAATAATAGATACTATAATTTGACTTTATGTATAATTTTTTAGTGTGGATTTTCAGCCATGAAAGGCTAGATAAATTCATGTTTCACATAAATGGCCCATTACCATCCATGAACTTTCTAGTTTATTTCTCAAACTTACGTTTCATTTTGTAGCCCAATCTACTCTAATCTTCATCTTCAGTCGTGTGATCTGTGCATCTAACGGTTTTATCCTTCTAAGGTGTCTAATTTTAATTGGTATCTCTTTTTGGTTTTTTTTTCAATTTTGGCGGCTAATTTGGAGCGTCTAATTTATAACAGTTGCTAAATCTTTTGAGGATTTCACATTCCGTAACTGTAGCAGCCAAATTTTGGGGATTGTTTTGGGATTTTTTTGGTGATATTTTAATCCATAGCTAAACCAAGCGGATTCGTGCTTTTTTTTTATACTTTTAAACCTTAGCGGTTAAAATGGTCCTCCCGCCATGATATTTTCATGGAAGTCCCCTCAGAATGGTCCTCCCGCCATGATATTTTCTACCACTACCAATCCTATGCACAACGCCGCAGTGGGTCCCACACTCCCCTTCTTTGGGTCCACTGTCGTTGCGTACACTGTGAATAGTAACAAGAACGTCAAAACAATCTCCCATGCGTGCAGAGGTGTCACCTTAACAACAAAATTAAACAAAAACACATTAGATTAGTTATTTTAAATGCTCAAGAGGTTTTCTTAGCAGAATCAGATTTTGTTTTGGGCTGCTCATCCTTCCACGACACGGCGCACTACAGAAAGTGAATGACTATTCCGAGTATCATTGGTGCGCACCACAGAAAGTGAATGGAGAAGACCAAAAACTCATATTCCTTCCACGACACGGCATTGAACAAGTTTTCCAAATATTTTCCAGGAAGATTCGACACGGCACTGAATTGGCTATATAAGGATGCCAATCCTACCAAGAACAAACATAGTTTGATAGGCTAAATACCCAAAACAGAGATGAAGATTAAGATGACTTGTTTCCTGCTCTTCTTTCTATTTGCATTTCCTGTCTCTTATTCTGATGAAGAAGCTCTCTTGGCTTTCAAGAGTTCTCTCTTATCTGACCTTTTTTGCATGATTGGTCTTCCAATAAATCTTTTTGCAATTGGACTGGTGTTGCTTGCTCTTCTCTTCATCAACGTGTGGTTTCCTTGAATCTCACAGGTATGTCTTTAGTGGGCACTATTTCCCCTTTTCTTGGCAATCTTTCATTTCTTAGAGTACTTGCTCTTAGAAATAACAGCTTTCATGGTCGAATTCCAACTCAGTTGGCAAGGCTTTTTCGCCTTAGAATGCTTAGATTGTCGCAAAATGAATTAGAAGGCTTCATTCCCTCCGCTTTGGCTGACTGTCGTTCTTTACAATATCTCATTCTATCTTCTAACAATTTGAGTGGCAATATTCCCTCTGAGCTAGGCCTTCTTTCACATTTAGAAACACTTAGTTTAGGAGAAAACCCATTAACAGGCACAATCCCACCTTCCCTAGGAAACCTGTCCTCTTCAATTGGATTGTGGTTATGGGATAACAGACTCTATGGTGCTATTCCTTCTGAAATGGGTATGCTTACTCAATTCATAGAGCTTCAACTTTATTCAAACAATTTGTCAGGACCGATTCCTATTGAATTGGGTATGCTCACTAGAATCAGGGTACTTAATCTTGGCGAAAACTGCTTATCTGAACATATTCCTATTGAATTTGGTATGCTTGCTCAACTTAGAAAGCTTCATCTTGGTGAAAACAACTTGTCAGGAGTTATTCCCACTACCCTTTCCAATTGCACTCATCTCCAAACCTTGGTATTATATGCTAATCGATTAATTGGCCACATTCCATGGCACTTTGGCAAATTATTAGAGTTACAAGTGTTTCTTTCATGGGGAAACCAGCTCACTGGTGAAATCCCAGCCTCCCTCTCCAATTGTACTCAGCTTCAAGAACTTGATTTAGGTGAGAACCAACTAAGTGGCACAATACCCCTGGAGTTTGGCAAATTGGTCCAACTTCAATTTCTATACATAGGTGTAAATCATCTCATGAGCAAAAGCAATGACTTGCTTTTTCTAACAGCCTTGATTAATTGCTCCTCCTTGCAAGAAATAGACTTGTCTTTTAATCATCTCAGTGGGATTTTGCCTCCTTCTATCAGGCCAACTGTATGAATTGAGTCTGAACCATAATAAAATTGAGGGAACATACCAAGTGGCATTGGAAACCTTACAAAGTTGGGAACATTAAATTTATCTGACAATCATTTCAATGGCGACATTCCATCCGCACTCAGCCATCTTTTAAATCTTGAAAGATTGTATTTGGACAAAAATAATTTATGCGGACAAATACCAGAAAGTTTAGGGCATGCAAAAAGTCTTGGATTGTTATCATTGAGTGAAAACATGATTTCAGGTCAAATTCCAAATGCTCTTGGCAGTCTTCCACAACTAAGGTATCTTATTCTTCATCACAATCAATTGTCAGGAAAATTGCCTGCGAGTTTAGGTAGATGTATAAATTTGGAAAAGATGGACTTATCTTGCAACAAACTAGAAGGAAACATACCTCCTGAATGGTCAACTCTTGTGAATTTCCAAATTTATTTCAATGTCTCAAGAAATTTATTGCAAGGTTCTATTTAGTAATGAGCAAAATGACAATGGTCCAAGCCATAGATGTGTCTCTCAACAACTTCTCAGGTGAAATTCTAGCTGCATTGTCAAGTTGCACAAACTTGCAATATTTGAATCTTTCATGGAATTCATTTTGGAGCTCAATACCAACATCTCTTACAAATCTAAAAAATCTTCAAGCCATTGATCTCTCCAAAAATATTTTGTCAGGTGCAATCCCAATAGCTTTCCAGGAAATGAAAATGCTTCAGCATATTAATCTCTCTTCAAATAGATTAACAGGAGAAGTTCCTAAGGGAGGAGTTTTTGCAACAATTGAAGAGTCAGAGATTTCAGGAAATGTTGGCCTATGTGGCAATTGGATTAATTTGCCACCATGCTTTGATTCTAAGTACAAACATATCTTAGTGTCTAAAAAAGTGATAATACCAATTATGATTGGCGTAGCAATCCTCATTTTGTCTTTTGTATTGTTTCTAATTTTCTATGGAAGGAGACACATTGATCAAAATACCCTTGACTTCAACATTGGGCCTAAAAAAATTTCATATGAAGAACTTGTAGATGCAACTAGTGGGTTTAGCCATTTCAATCAACTAGGGGTTGGTAGTTTTGGATCTATTTATAGAGGGATTCTCAATAATGGAAAACATATTGTTGTTAAAGTTTTCAATTTTCAAGATGAAAATGCTCTCCAAAGTTTTGAAAGAGAATGCAATGTGTTAAAAAGAGTTAGGCACCGCAATGTGATGAAAATAATTTCAGTTTATTGTAACATTGATTTTAAAGCATTGGTTCTTCCATTTATGTCAAATGGAAGTTTGGAGAGGTGGCTATATCCAATGGAAGAAGATGAATGTAAATTAAGTTTGGCTGATCGATTAAGAATTGTAAAAGAGATAGCACAAGGAATGGAATATCTACATCATTATTGCTTTGTACAAGTCATTCATTGTGACCTACAACCCAATAATGTGTTGTTAGGAGATGATATGACTCCATATATAGCAGACTTTGGCATTACCAAAATCTTATTTGAGAATTCAATGAATTCAGTGACTTCTGCAAGTTTATTAAAGGGATCTATTGGATACTTTGCACCAGGTAAAAAACTTTTCTTTTTTGCTACATAGAAATTACTATCAATTATTTTTAATTTTGTATATATTTATTTATTATAGTTTGAGAATCACTAAAATTATAATATTGTATTGCAGAGTATGGAATGGGTGGAAAGATTTCAACAAAAGGGGATGTATATAGCTATGGAATTCTACTTTTAGAATTGTTAACAAGGAGGAGACCAACAGATAATATGTTTGTAGATGGTATTAATCTACCAAAATGGGTAAGTATGCATTTTCCAAATAAGATCTCAGAAGTAGTGGACAACCACCTACTTAGAAGTGTTGAAGAGTCAAATAAAACAGCTGTATTGGCATGCCTCACTGAATTCATGTAAATAGGGTTGATTTGCACAAAGGAGGTTCCACAAGAACGTCCAACTATGATGGAGATAGTTAAGAAATTAGAAAAAATTACAAGTACATTTCTTGGTACTCCTAGAGTTTTTCATTTGCCCATAGATATCTCACCTTTTCTTGAGAATACCAGTAATCCAAGAAATATTGATGTGGGGAGCTCTGAAAATTGATCTACATCCACATCTTAGCTGTTCACCCAAGTTAATGACAATTATAAATTGTTCTTTGTATGGCAGGAAGGATGTTCAAGCCCCTGCTAATAAGAAACAAATTATGACTTAGTTTAGGCATCCCCGCACTTGTCATAAATCTCCATCATTAGGTGTGTTGCATTTGATTTTGTTTTAGGCTTTGGTTCAATATTGTAGTTCTTCATTTTAGCATTTCAGTATCTAAGGTAGTATGATGATTGTATGTGTTCTACTGTCATCAATTACAGTCTCGTATTCTGCTAAATCTCTGTGTCAATTTTTTCCACCTTGTATCCTTGAATTGGTATCCTTAAAGCTTCCATCTATTTACATCTTAAAAGAAATCTAAAATTAAAATTGAATCTAACCATGGAATAAGCTTCCATCTGTTTCCACCTTGTATCCTTGAATTGGGAATTCAAGGAATAAGTAGAATATTTATTGCAGATCGTCAATTTATCCGATTAAGCAGCTACGAGAATCATGATAAATAGACGGTTTGTTAAAATTTGCAATTAAATTTTTAAAGGTTATATCTTATTCCTCAAAATTCAAAAGAGGTGTAAAGTATTTGTTGTAAGTACAATTATTAGTCTTTGTGTAATCAAGAGGCGAGCCATCATGATCATGTGATTTGTTCAAAGATTTGTATTGCTGAAAATAAAATAAAACTTTTGGTATAGACTATATCATTGAGGGGTAGGTTTTGTATACATTGTCAAAATTATATGATATTATAATAAAAAAAATATTTTATTGTTTGTAATTTCTTGTTAGGTTGGACTTTCTTTTAAGGATATAAAATATTGTAAGAGAAAAGTCATTGCTTGATAGCACATCTAAAATAATTTAATAAATAATATGTGGGTCTGGATTTCCATAAAAATATTGGGGTCATTTCTAAGACACTTCACAACATCTTCATGACAAATGCTATGACAAGACATTAATGACGAGTTACAATTTATGGGTAGGTACAATTTATATCAATGAGAAGGTTGGGTTTGGATAGATTGTCAAGATTTATATGATATTATAGTTAAAAAACTTTTTAAATTTTTGTAATTTCTCTTTCTAATTAGCTACCTTATGTGCATACCAATGATTGAATTTTTACTTCTCTATGGCAATGATTTTATGTCCTCATCATTTTCTTTTTAACTGTATTCGAAAATAAAAATAAAATTTTTTTTTTTGAATTTTTTGTCTCCTTTAAGAAATGCCAAAGTATGTGAGATACAAATTAAAGCAATTCATTCTTTTTTTAATTAATTATAATATGAACAAAATAAATCAACTATCTTCTTAACTAGTTTCATCCAATGTCTTATCTAATTAAATATATTGTATTATTCAATTATCTTAATTTTCGCATCTCATTAGTTAAAAAGTATTATTTCAATTTCAAATTCACATAGATAATTTAATTAAATTATATTTCATTATTTAATTTACTCATAGTTCCAAAGAATCTCTCTCTCTCTCTCTCTCTCTCTCTCTCATAATTATTTTTTGGTTTTTTTAATATCATAAGATAAATTATCTCTTTCCAATAAAGAACAAATTTAACCATGGTTGTCAATCTTTTCCTTGATCTAAGAGAATTATTTCCATACCTTATCTACCATTAATCTTCCAAAAAAATCATTGTTGTCTATCATCCTTGTCAAAAATCTTTGGCAAATGAATCAATCATTTCAAACATTTCAAGCAACCACATTTATTAATCATTATTTTAATTAGTAATTATTGGATAAAAGGTGGAGAGGGAGAATTTATTCAAGAAAAGGGTTGGAGAATATCAAAAGCCTAATGTAATCTACGAGGAAAAATAATATTTTATCAGTATTCAATAAAAATCAATTATCTAGATCATTATTTTAATAGATCTAAAACTATTTCATTTAGTTTTTTGAATTGCATTAAAACCATTTTTTAATTGTAAAAATATATTAAAAGTGATGGATAAATTAGGAAGTATTTAAATTATTTTGATGAATTATATTGACATTACTTTTAATTATTATGAAAATATTTTTTTTTCTCATTGTGATATATTAATATAATTCTTTTACTAGTTTTTAATGATAGTTTAATTTATTTTCCTATTTTATCATCTAAAATATTTACATGGGCACCATTAAATTCAAGTAAAGAAAAACAAATTTAAGATCAATAATTTATTTGAAGAAAGTTTTAATACACGTTATCTATCAAGGCAAAAGGAGGGGGAAGGGGAGGAGGAGGAGAAGCATAAGAAGGGTCCTGGCCCAATGCCACAAAATTCTCTTTCAGCACTTCCAAAAGAGTAAGGGGAGAAGGAGAAGGACCATTCCTCCTCCTAGGAACTTTCGTCAAAGCAACACTATCATGTATCACCCCAATACTAATTTGAACAAGAAAGTTATTTTATTCACTAGTAGAATTTGACAAATAAATGACTACATGACTAGAATGTTTAGTCACATGACTAAAAATTTTAACCATGTGACTAAAAATGATCAAATTATACTAATTGTTTGCAATTCGCAAGTATAAATGATGAGATAAATGACTAATTTAGTCATCGGGTGAAATCAAAATTAAATAATTGGTCAGACAAATAAAAATGACTACTCAAATTCAACTAAATAAATGATTATTACTCCTCTATTCTTTTTTCTTTCGAATTTGATCATAATGTAGAGAGCTTAAAGCCCCCTTGTGGGACCCCTAACTAAGTAGACCATTTGGATGCCCGGGTTGCTTGGTATGCCAGAAATACCTATTGTGTGGAAGCCATTACCCCTTGGTACAATATTAAGGTCTTCGCATATTTTATATATAAAAAATTAATGTACATTCTTTATTATATGACATGTCTTCAAAGAAATCATAAAACAAATTATTTTGTTAGAATCATCAGGTTGCAGAAGTGAGATGTGTTGCGTGTGATCTTCATTGTACATTTTTTTCATTCTCTTGAATCTAACGATATGTCCTTCCCATCATAAGAATTGATGTCTTTTTTATTTCTATACAATGAAAATCTAATAGGATTGCATGAGAGGCTTATGTGAATTTGTGTACATAGTGTACATTTGTTGTATGCTAAAAGAACTATTGATAAAATATTGGGGGTATTGATAAAATCTTGGGGGTTTTCTATTCAATTGTATCAGAAGGTAGGGGACCTAAACTTAAATATTTATTCTTAGTTATCTATTTTGAATGAAGTAATTTTGTCATGACCCATAAAAGGATAACCTTTACGATTCATATATGTTAATATATTATTTGACAAGTGAATTAAAGTGTACCTTATATCATTATACATAGTTTTAATTTAGTTCTTTTTTAAAGATTTCTTTAGACAGTGCTTAAAATAATTTGGCTCAAACTATTTTGTATAATCCTATGGTATTAACTAGATTCCAATTTTGATGCAATTTTAAGTATCCATCAAAACATTACAAATAATTAAACTAGACCTTTAAATGATTATTATTAAATAAAGGCATTAGATATTATAAGTAAAATAATATGAATGAAATAAATTATATAATTAGGAGTAATAAAATAATGTAAAAATAATAACAAAAATAAAATTTCTATAATAAATAATAAATAAATTTTAAACATTACAATAATTTCAATTTTGCTAAATCTATTTAATTGACTAAAATGTAAAAACAAATGCATAACACAAACAAAGACAATTACTAAGTAGTATAAGCATTAGAAATATATATGTATTAAACAATAGAATTATTGATAATATAAATAATGAGGTCAATGCTAAACAAATATTTATTTTTGTAACTAAAGTATTATTGATATAAACTAAGGTAATGAAATATATACCATATTTATAAATTATTTCTATAAAATCACTATGGAACACATAAAAAAAACAATCAAACCCTCCTCTCTCTCAAATATTAAAAACTCATATTGCAGACCAAACAAAGAGAAAACACGAGCAGTGCATGAAGATACACACACCCATTTCAGAGAGGGTAGAAGGTGTCACCAAGGTACATGGTTGTTTATGTAAGGTATATAGATGTATTTTCGAGATATGAAAAAATAGGAATAAAGAAAATATGATTCAAACATAGGGTTTTTTGCCAACTTCAAATGAGAATATAAGGGCACAAAAGGTATGAATGAATGAATGAAGGATTTTAATAACATCCACGAGGCCAAAGAAGCCTATGGGACCTGCCTATTGATAACTAGCCTAATCTAGCTATAACTTGTTGCCCTAATTTTCCTTCCATTCAGATTTGGCCTTGGTTTTTATGATAGACCTTCATCTCCATAGTCCTGTGGGAAGCCCCAAAAAATTTCATGGCTTTATCTATTCCCCCTTGGTCTCTGCAATTATTTTTAGGTCCCTTGCTAGGTGAAAAGTCCTTAAAAAATTCATAAAACTAGTCATTGTGTTAAAAACCCTTTGGCCTGTTATATTTCATTGTTACTTTATTAGCCACTTAAGTTCTTAATTCTCCATGTGCACTTTTCATTGATTGGCTGGTCGCTAGTTCTCCAAGTCAGTCAGTCATTATCTTTTCCTTCTGACAATGCAGCAAATGCCTTGTTCGCATAATACCCTAGTGTTTCATGGTTAGGTCCTCGACAGTTAGCGATTCAGCGGGTGATCAACACTTCTTTGGTCACGTAATCGTTAAATATTTTGGCGGTCTCTCTTTGCAGGGGTCCCAGTTCTGCAAGATTCGACGGTCATCATAAGTTCACAAGGGATGTGCCAGAGGCTTGTGATCTTGTGACAACCATTAGATCTTCCAATTATTGAGCACTCCATTTGTTTAGTGGGTCCACTGCCACGACGTCCAACATGGAATCTTTTCATTGGTTGAGGGTGATAATTTGTAAGACTTTTCAAAGTGGGCCCGGCTAACTGGCTTCCTTTTCATCCGACGGCTAGCGCATGATCTCATGCATTGTGTCAGCACCATGAGATTATGCACCGACCGTCAATCTTGGTTTTTTTTCAGAGCCTTTAGAGGTGGGTCCTTTCTTGCTGATGTGCTTGCATGTGATTGGTCCACAAAATGATGACCTCGATGAGTCATTGGGTCCTGATCTTTTTGGGAGGTTAAAGTACAACAAGATCTCATGGTTGTCATTACACCGCTAGGATAAGATGCATGTTTTTTAATTTAGCAGTATAACGACAACAGTTTGATGAACATAAAGAGGGTCTTGGGTTAGCGCTGTCAGATGGGCTGATGTGTAAAGCTTCCTATTGTTTGTGAGCTAGTGATGTGGAAATTTATCAGTGGGACCATGTCAGAGGGTCTGCAGATGTATCAGAAAGGCTAAGATCTATGGTGGTCGTATGATCTCATAGAATCTTCTGACCCTATGAGATCATGCGCCCACCATTAGATTGGACTCTAAGCTATTGTGGGACCATGTTAGAACTCGCCGAGGTGTATGCCTACAGAGTAGTCAAGGGCGAATAAAGGGTTGACATGTGGCGGTTATGGGCCCAGGGTTTGAAAGGTATTCTGTGACTCAGCGAATAAAGGATTTCTCTTGTTCGCAAGATGTAACCAGGGTAAGTTAAAAGGCTCAGTGATTTAGCAAAAACCCTTGTTCGCTGAATCGCTTGACCAGACTGAGGTAAGCCAAACTATTTCATGACTTCGAATTCTTTCAGTCACATAGTCGCCAAGTGACTTAAATGGGTAAAGTCAAGGTGGGTCCAAAATGACTAATAATCTAACATGCTGAATTCCTATTGGTTGTGATATGCTGATGAGGACTCTAACTTTTCAAGAGGGTTTCACGACTGTTGTAGAGATGATCTAGTCCGTTCATCTGCTGGGAAACATTACACATCGACAATCACATTTTAAATTGAGCCTGCTAGCCATTATAATTCAAATTCAAATCCATCTGTAGGGTTTTCACCATTATTTCTCATAGAAAGCCATTTTAAAAACAACGTAGCTAAAGAATTTATGTCTACAGGACATTTGTAGTTGAGAAGGATGATGAGGAAGTCTGGGCAATTGTCATGGGTCATTTCTTGTCCCTGAAAAGTACCATTATGAGCATTCATGGTGAGACTTTTGTGCAAAGAAGTTGATAAATCAAGGTTGCTTTTCCATGGGTGGATGCAGTATAGAATGGACACACAAATATTTGATCAGTCATGACGTTGCAAAGATACATTTATGAATAGATTGGTTGAGTTAGGGTTTGTTGTTATTGTTGTAAATCCAATGTAACCCTAGTTAGGTTAGTTTGACTCCTACCTATGTGTAGTGAGAGGTATATAGTTAATTTTTGGAGCTTGATAGCTCAGAGTTCACATTTTCTAAAGAGAAAAAATATCTTTTCTTAGAAGGCTATCTGAGACATTTTTTCTGTCCTCTGGTTTTCTAAATTCTGTAACCTCCCATTGATAATTTAGATATTGAAGATATTTTGTGACATTTCTCATGTCCCTACGCCTTCTTGTGTGAGTTATCTCTTAATGAATTTAGTATTTACATGCTTCTCAGTGATATCTTAGGGTTCTAGATCCATCTTTCTTTCTACAATTTTGTATATCATTGTGGATGATTTGATGTGAGTACTTTTGTGGGTATACTCTAACCCCTTAACTATCTTGTCTCATTCCTATACATAGTTGCAGAGGTGAATGTGTTTTTGTAGGTCTAGATTGTTGTCTAACTCCAAAGAGTGTTATTGTTTGTGAAAGAATCTCTCTCTTTCCCTGAATACCCTATTTATTTGCAGACCCTTCTACGAAATACTTATGCAAGCCTATTCAGTGAGTTGTGATCTCCTAGACCTAAGTTTGTGCATTGAATCCATCTTTTATACTATAATTCATACCTTCATTTCAGTGCATCACTTAGTACGTAGTTTCCTTTCAATCATTTCCCTTTCAAGCATTCCTTCTATCCCTTTCCCTCAAAAGATTTACTTCTCATGTCTAGAAGCAAATTAAGGTTATTATCCAAGAGGAACCAACCTAGAACCTAGAGGTCTCATCTCAGTTAGCATAGGTCCCACAACCTAGAGATGATTCCCATGTTATACTAAGTTATCAATACTACGAGAGCTTGAAACAAGGGTGAAAACATAGTGTATAACAATTCTAGCACACCCGGTGGGACTACAAAGAAATTATTGTTTGAAGATTATGTAATCTCTGATATATAGATTACATAACATAGACTTTTAGAAGTTGTTCTATCAAGTATATCTAGTGACTCCACTGATTCCAAAGATCCAGGCCAACCTTGTTTAAGGTTTATGAGAAAGATTGAGACTAGAAGCTCAAAGCCTACTGCATTTTTAGAGTTGCCCTCAAAAAGAAGTCACAAAGGTAGGTCAACTCGAAGAACATCCCCTACAATGAGAGTTTAATCAACACCTCCTGATACCTCAGAAAGGAGACCTTTTCCCTTTCATTCTAGAAGAAGAGGTAGATCTCTAACTAGAGATCTAGAAGAGGATTCAAACCCTGCAGCAAATACAACTCACATAGTTGTTAATCTTCATATTCCAACTCCTACAATGGCTAGACAGTTAGCCTTTGCACCATTCAACCAAGGGAGTCCATTAGCCTTTGCTCAACATCATGATGTGCCCTTGGTGGCACTAAGTAGTATACCTAATTTCGTAGGTGAAGGGCAAACAACTACTTTTCAACACATAAGAGATGTGACCACCATCTGCAGCATACACAACATAACTCAAGAAGATGTGGCCACAAAATTATTAGCAGCCTCTCTAAAAGGTAAGGCTCTTGAATAGTTTAGAACTTTAACTGTTGGTTCTATTACTTCATAGGATGAGTTAGGGGATGCATTAAGTAAGCATTTTGAGGATAAATCAGATAACTTGTCTCTAGTAGAGCAGTTGACAACCATTAAGAGAGACCCTCAAGAACAAATGATAGATTACAATAGTAGCTTCCTCAAAACATGGAGTAGAATTCATGTCTCTGTGAGACCATCAGCTGACCATGCTTTCCTATATTACTTGCAAAGTCTAAATGGTCAAATTTATGTCATGATTCAATCTATGGGTGGTACTTCTCTACCCCAAGCTTTTGACATAGTTGTCAAGGCTGAAAATTGTTTGATCCAAGCAGGCATGATACAAAGAAGACCACCCATGCCCATCTTCCCTAGCCTTCAACCCATTGCACCTGCCCAAGTACCTCCATTTACCCCTATTCCCACCATACTAGCGACTCAAGCCAGTACTAGTGGTCAGGAACTAATAGCTATTTTCTCTCAAGAGCTGCAACAGATAAAGAGTAGTCAAGAAAGAAGTTAGCAAGAGATGACAAATTTGTTGCAAACCTTGACTAAAGAGGTCACAAATTTGAAGAAACAAGGTCAAGGAATCAAACCACCCTTTCAGACACAAGGCCAATGTCCTAGTCAGCAATATCAAAATCAAGGCCAACCTTATCAACAAAATAGGCCACCATACCAAGGAGGGTATCAAGGAAAAAGACAAAGTTTTAATCAGAGACCATTCCAACCATATAACCCTACACCTCTAAATTCTGCAAATCCAGTGAGGGATATGGTTCCTAGTCAAAACAATGTGGCTATGGATAATGAATGGTGCTTTCCTTGTAATCAGCCTCATAATCAGGCTACATGTTCAAATGGATGGATGAACCAAGCTCTAGTGGTTCAAAATGCCTCACAAGCTCAATTAGAGGCTTCATCTAGTGGCTCAGTCCCTCAACAATAACCACAAGAAAATGAGACTACTCTTTTCAATTGGGAGCAACCAGACTTCAATGGAATCAATAATGAAGTTGCTTTTGATGTCTATACAAGAGCAAAGAGAAGACATCAAGACATGGAGAGAGTATATTCTAATGCCAAAGCCACTACATCTGTAGAGCCACTACAACAAGCTACTCCCATCACACCTAAGGAGATTCCTGCTATTAAAAACAAGGAAGGCCAACATTCTAAAGAGGTGGAGCCCATCATGCTAAAGGCACAACAAAGAGTACACATTGTAACACCTTTTAACGTTGTAGACAACATGAAGATGGTGAATGTCACCATGTCCATGTGGGACTCTTTGGCTCTTCCAAGACAGCCTAAAATTTTGAAGAAGGCCATGATTGAAGTAGCAACTCCTCAACTTACAAAAGAAGCTACAAAGCCAATGTTGGTTAACACTGATCAAGAAAAGGAGGCTCCAAGTAGAAACTCCAAGGCCAATGCCATGCAAGGTAGGAACTCAAAGCCACCTCCCTTTTATCTATCTTTAATCATTGGAAAATCTTTAGTGCATAATTGTATGGTAGATAGTGGAGCTACTGGCACTGTGGTGCCCAAGAAAGTAGTTGACCAATTAGGACTAAAATATGAGCCCTTCCAAAAGAAGGTAACACAACTTGATTGATCCTCAATAAATACTATAGGTGTGGCCAAGGATACCAGTCTAATCCTACTTGCTAGTCCTAATTTCTCCATTGTCCTTGATATATATATCATAGATCTCCCTGCATTATTTGCTATATGTCTTTCAAGGGAGCTTACAGCCAAGATAGGAGGCTACCTATCTTCTGAATGGTCTCACATGTTATTTCATACAAGGTATGGGACCAAGGTCACCATTAAATCAGAACCATTGGTAGCACACCATATAGAACCATATGTGTCCAATACCATCAATGTAAACTGCCCCATATTTGATGACAGTGACTTCCAAACCATTAGTGAAGTAGACACTAAGATAGAAACTATCCTTGATATTCTTCTATATGAAAGAGCTTTAGAAGCCCAAGAAAGTCTTTTTTGAGATTTTGGTTTGGGAAGTTATTTAATACAAGAAAGTGGAGTCATAGAGCCAAGCCTTCTCAAAGAGGAAACTGATTTAGAGGATCAAAATAATCAAGTTTGGGAACTATTTTTTGATGGAGCTAGAAGTAGACACAGTTTTGGTGGTGGTGCCATGTTAGTGTCCCCAAAAGGAGAAAGGTATTATACTGCCTTTACATCCAGTTTCTCCTACACTAGCAATACTGCAAAATATGAAAGTCTAGTCAATGGACTAGAGTGAGCTAGAAAAAGAGGGCTTAAGGCCTTAAAAGTTTATGGTGACAGTGATATAGTTGTCAGCCAAGTGAGAGGGATAACTGCAACCAAAAATGACACTTTTAAAGCATACAAACATAGAGTTTGGGATGCAATTGAAGATTTTTGTGCTTTCAATATTGTTGCTATCCCTAGGAAGCTAAACCAAAATGCAGATAGATTAGCTACTGTCGGATCTCAGTATGATATTCCCAATAGCATTTCAAAAGAGATAGATCAACAGCATATCAAAGTAATTGTAAGACCCTCTATTCCTAATAATAATGTCAATTGGCAGGCGTTTGACAGCAATGAACAAATTCTACAGTTCTTGTTTGAAGAAGATGTTTTTTTAAAGCATAATAAAGATAGGTTATCACAAAATTATGGTGATCAAGTGATACAACTTAAATCCAAAAAGATGCCTAGAGGCCTTATCACCCTGGAGATTGTCTTCAACAAAGATGATGAAGTTAAGAAAAACAAATCTGGCCTGGTAGTTCAACAAGAACATTGTGTTGAATTAGAGTTGGAACCAGGTAAGAGTTTACAATTTGGAAAGAAAAAAACTGAATTGGAAAAGCAAGCTTACACTCAATTATAAAAAGAATTCAGTGATATATTTGCATGGAAATATGAGGACCTCAAAGGTTTTGATCCGGCACTTGCTCAGCACACTATTGAATTAGAACCTAATGCCAAACCAGTGAGGCAAAAGCAAAGGCCTATTAATCCCAAGCTTGAGCCACTTATGCATAAAGAAGTGCTCAAATTGATAGAAAGTGGTATCATCTACCCCATTAAGCATACTAGTTGGGTTTCCAACCTTGTTCCTATTAGGAAGAAGAATGGGGAGCTGAGGTTATGTGTTGACTTCAGGGATCTTAACAGAGCCTCACTAAAAGACCGCCATCCATTACCCTCTATGGAACAAATCTTACAATGTGTCTCTGGATCCGAGAGATTTTCATTATTGGATGGCTATTCAGGATACAATCAAATCTTAGTGAATGAAGAGGATCACTACAAGAATGCATTTACAACCAAGTGGGGAACCATGGCTTATCAATTTAGATGCCCTTTGGTTTGAGAAATGTAGGTGCTACTTTTCAAAAGGAAATGGATATGGCTTTTAAGAGCCTACTATACAAGTTTGTGTTGGTCTACTTGGATGACATAACTATCTATTCCAAACATGCAGCAAATCACATCAAACATATGAGGAAGATCTTTGAAAGGTGTAGAGAATTTGGGATATCTCTTAATCCCAAGAAATGTGTGTTTGTAGTTCATGAAGGAAAATTGTTGGGATATGTAGTATCCAAAGAAGGAATTACAGTGGATCCTAAGAGAATTACAACTATCCTAGAGCTACACGTACCACATCACAAGAAAGGTCTCCAATCTTTCATAGGAAAGATTAATTTTGTTAGGAGGTTCTTGCCTAACATTGCAGATTTACTCAAGCCTTTGACAACCATGCTAAAGAAGAGTTCAACTTTCAGCTGGACTAAAGAAGGAAAAGCTAATTTCCAGGCTATCAAAGAGGACTTAACAGAAGCCCTTGCTCTCCTAAACCCAAATTTCAGTAAGGATTTTATCCTTTATGCTTATCGAGGTCATGATCCTATATCTGCAATGCTGACTCAAGAAAATTCAAATGGATTGGAGCAGCCTATTGCTTTCTTTAGCAAAGGTTTAGAGGAGTATGAGTAGAGATACTCTTTTGTAGAGAAACATTTACTTGTTGTGGTAAAGAGCCTTAAAAATTTTAGATATCTATTGACCCATAGCAAGGTACACTTGAAGGTTACTCATCCAAGTGTCAAAGAATTTCTACTTTCCAAAGACCTAAATGAGAAAAGAGATGGTTAGATCACCAAGGTGATGGAATATGACATAGATATCCAAACCACCAAGTTGCAGGGGATAAAAGTTCAAAGAAATCAAAGCAAATAGATGCATCTTTGGTGGTGCATTCCATAGAAGAACAAGCCAAGGCAACAAGTTGGTTGCCTAATATGATCAATTATTTGAAGATAGGACAATGTCCTGCAGGTCTAGATTTAGCAAAAAGAAGGTATAATAGATTACAATCTGTTCCTTTTGTGCTGATAAATGAAATTCTTTTTAGAAAGGATCACATTGGTGTCCTTTTAAGATGCATAAATTTAGAAAAGATAGCTGATGTCCTATTTGAATTTCATGATGGACCTTTTGGAGGCCACATTTCTCCTATGACTACTACTTTTAAAATCATGAGGGCTGGATACTATTGGCCATCTATCTTCAAGGATAGTCATGAGTATGTGAGGAAATGCATCAAGTGTGCCATGTTTGCAAGAAAAGAGAGGCTTGCAGCCTTTCCCCTACAGCCAGTCAGAATAGAGCAACCTTTCATGAAATAGGGTATAGACATTATTGGCATGATCAATCCTCCATCTAGTGTAGGCCATAAATGGATAATCACTGCAATTGATTATTTCACTAGGTGGACAGAGGCAGTTGCCTTAAATGAATCAAATGAGAGTTTTGTATTAAGTTTTTATGATGACATAGTTCATAGGTTTGGCACTCCTGATTCCATCATTTCAGATAATGCATTGGCATTTATAGGCCTCAAAGTCTCAGAGTGGGCAGTCAAAAATGGCATCTATTTGAATACCAGTTCAATTTACTACCCCCAAGGCAATGGTTTGGTAGAATCAACAAATAAGAACTTGATTAGGATAATCAAGAAGACTCTGCAAGATAATCAGAGAGATTGGCATACTAAACTCAAGTTTGCATTATGGTTAGACAGAATCACTCCAAAGAAGATTATTGGGAATTCTCCTTATGTGCTAGGGTATGGTAGAGAGGCCAAGCTATCTATCTCAGTTGAATTGCTAGCTCTAGACTTGGCTACTCAGTATGCCCTATTTGATAAAGGAGATCCCTTGCAGATCAGATATGCCTAGTTGGTGGAATTGGAAGAACTCAGAGACAAATCAATGTAGGAAATGGAATTCCATCAGCTTCAAACAAAGAAAAGTTTTGACAAGAGAGCCAGGGTTAGAAATTTCAAAGTTGGGGATGTAGTCCTCAAGTGGGATGAGTTCAGATCCAAGCCTGGCAGACATACAAAATTTGACTCATTTTGGGTTGGACCATTTCTTATAATAGAGTGCAAGGGGTCTAATGCTTTCCAACTATCAACCCTTGAAGGAGTTCCCTTGCCTATCTTAGTAAATGGAATCCACTTGAAGCCTTGCTTTGAGGTTAATCCCTCTCTATAAATTCTTGTAAATATGCTTTCCTGCTTTCTTCCTATTTTCTAGGTTAGTTTCTTTTGTCGACGAAGTGCCCTGAGCACAGCTTTAGTCCTGTCTCCCTATGAGAATTTTTTATTTTTGATGACCCCATGCCCAATGGACTGCTTTTAGGGCATTGGTTTTCCATGTCTAGCAGGTTGACATCCAGCATAAATCACCAAAATGTTTCCCTAATTTTCCTTCCATTCAAATTTGGCCTTGGTTTTTATGACAAAATTTCATCTCTGTAGTCCTATGAGAAGCTCCAAAAAATTTCATGGCTTTATCTATTCCCCCCTGGTCTCTGCAATTATTTTTAGGTCCCTTGCTAGGTGAAAAGTCCTTAAAAAATTCATAAAACTAGCCGTTGTGTTAAGAACCCTTTGGCCTATTATATTTCTTTGCTACTTTCTCAGCTACTTAAGTTCTTAATTCTCCATGTGCGCTTTTCATCAATTGGCTGGTCGCTAGTTCTCCAAGTCAGTCGGCGGTTACCTTTTCCTTCTGGCAATTCAGCAAATGCCTTGTTCTCATAATACCCCAGTGTTTCACGGTTAGGTCCTCAATGTTTAGCGATTCAGTGGGCGGTCAACTCATCTTTGGTCACGTAATCGCTAAATCTTTTGGTGGTCTCTCTTTGCGGGGGTCCCAGTTCTGCAGGATTCGATGATCGTCATAAGTTCGCAAGGGATCTGTCAGAGGCTTGCGATCTTGCGACAACCGTTAGATCTTCCAGTTATGCAGTGCTCCATTTGTTTAGTGGGTCCACTAACATGACATCCAACATGGAATCTTTTCATTGGTCAAGGGTGGTAATTTTTAAGACTTGTCATAGCGGGCCCCGCAGACTAGCTTCCTTTTGATCTGATGGCTGGTGCATGATCTCATGTGTTATGTCAGGGCCATTAGCTTATGCACCGACCGTTGATCTTTATTTTTTGTCAGCGCCTTTGGAGGTCGGTCCTTTCTTGCTAATGTGCTCGCATGTGATTGGTCCACAAAATGATGACCTAGATGAGTCAGTGGGTCCTGATCATTTCGTGAGGTTAAAGTACAGCAAGATCTCACGATTGTCATTACACCGCTAGGATAAGATGCATGTTGTTTAAGTTAACGGTATAAGGACAATCATCCAATGAAGATAAAGAGGGTCATGGGTCCACATTGTTAGATGGGTTGATGTGTAAAGCTTCCTATTGGTCACAAGCTGGTGATGTGGAAATCTATCAGTGGGACTATTTTAGAGGGTCTATGGATGTGTCAGAAAGGCTAAGATCTACGGTGGTCGTATGATCTCATAGAATCTTTTGACCCTATGAGATATGCACCCGCCATTATATTGGAATCTAAGTTGCAGTGGGCCCATGTCAGAACTCACCCAGGTGTATGCCTACAGAGCAGTCAAGGATGAATAAAGGGTTTACATGTGGTGGTTATGGGTGTAGGGTTTGAAAGGTATTCTGTGACTCAACGAATAAAGGATTTCTCTTGTTCGCAAGATGTAACCAGGGTAAGTTAAAAGGCTCAACGATTCAGCGAAAAGCCTTGTTCACTGAATCGCTTGACCAAACTAAGGTAAGCTAAAGTATTTCATGACTTAGAATTATTTTAGTCCTATAGTCACCAAGTGACTTAAACGGATAAAGTCAAGGTGGGTCCAAAATGAGTGATAAGCTGACATGCTCAATTCCTATTGGTTGCAATATGCTAATGAGGACTTTGACTTTTCAAGAGGGTTTCACAACTCTTGTAGAGATAATTTGGGCCATTCATCTGCCAAGAAACATTGCACATCGGTGGTCACATTTTAAATTGAGCCTGCTAGCTGTTATAATTCAAATTCAAATCCTTTTGCAGGGTTTTCACCATTGTTTCTCATAGAAAGCCATTTTAAAAAGAAGGTAGCTAAAGAATTTATGTCTTCAGGACATTTGCAGTTGAGAAGGATGATGAGGAAGTTTAGGCGGCCATCATGGGTCATTTCTTGTCCCTAAAAAGTACCATTCTGACCATTCATGGCGAGACTTTTGTCTAGAGAACTTGATGAATCAAGGTTGCTTTTCTGCGGGTGGACGTAATATAGGATGGACCCACAAATATCTAATCGGTCATGATGTTGTAGACATACATTTATGATCAGATTGGTTGAGTTAGGGTTTGTTGTTATTGTTGTGAATCCCATGTAACCCTAGTTAGGTTAGTTTGACTCCTGCCTGCATGCAATAAGAGGTATATAGTTAATTTTTGGAGCTTTAGAGCTCAGAGTTCACATTTTGTAAAGAGAAAAAATATCTTTTCTTAGAACGCTATCTGAGACATTTTTTATGTCATCTGGTTTTCTACATTCTGTAACCTCCCATTGATAATTTAGATATTGAAGATATTTTGTGACATTTCTCATGTCCTTGTGCCTTCTTGTGTGAGTTATCTCTTAATGAATTCAGTATTTACATGCTTCTCAGTGATATCTTCAGGTTCTAGATCCATCTTTCTTTCTGATATTTTGATGTGAGTGCTTTTGTGGGTATACTCTAACCCCTTAACTATCTTGTCTCATTCCTATACCTAGTTGCAGAGGTGAATGTTTGTTTGCAGGTCATGGATTGTTGTCTAACTCCAAAGAGTGTTATTGTTTGTGAAAGAATCTCTCTCTTCCCCTGAATACCCTCTTTATTTGTAGACCCTTCTATGAAATACTTATGCAAGCCTATTCAGTGAGTTGTGATCTCCTAGACCTAAGTTTGTGCATTGAATCCATCTTTTATACTATAATTCATACCTTCATTTTGGTGCATCACCTAGTAGGTAGTTTGCTTTCAGTCATTTCCCTTTCAAGCATTCCTTCTATCCCTTTCCATCAAAAGATTTACTTTTCATGTCTAGAAGCAAATTAAGGTGATTATCCAAGAGGAACCAGCCTAGAACCTGGAGGTCTCATCTTAGTTAGCATAGGTCCCACAACCTGGAGATGATTCCCATGTTATACTAGGTTATCAAGACTATGAGAGCTTGAAACAAGGGTTCAAACTTAGTGTATAACAATTCTGGCACTCCCAATGGGACTACAAAGAAATTATTGTTTGAAGATTATGTCATCTCTGATATAAAAATTGCATAAAATAGACTTTTAGAAGTTGTTCTATCAAGTATATCTGGTGACTCCACTGATTCCAAAGATCCAGGCCAACCTTGTTTAAGGTTTATGAGAAAGATTGAGACTAGAAGCTCAAAGCCTACTGCATTTTTAGAGTTGCCCTCAAAAAGAAGTCACAAAGGCAGGTCAACTCAAAGAACATCCCCTGCAACGAGAGTTCAATCAACACCTCCTGATACCTTAGAAAGGAGAAATTTTCCCTTTCATTCCAGAAGAAGAAGCAGATCTCTAACCAGAGATCTAGAAGAGGATTCAAACCCAACAGCAAATACAACTCACATAGTTGTTAATCTTCAAATTCCAACTCCTACAATGGCTAGACAGTTTGCCTTTGCACCATTCAACCAAGGGAGTCCATTAGCCTTTCCTCAACATCATGATGTGCCCTTGGTGGCACTAAAGAGTATACCTAATTTCATAGGTGAAGGGAAGACAACTACTTTTGAACACATAAGAGATGTGACCACCATCTGCAGCATACACAACATAACTCAAAAAGATGTGGCCACAAAATTATTAGCAGCCTCTCTAAAAGGTAAGGCTCTTGAATGGTTTAGGACTTTAACTATTGGTTCTATTACTTCATGGGATGAGTTAGGGGATGCATTAAGTAAGCATTTTGAGGATAAATCAGATAACTTGTCTCTGGTAGACCAATTGACAACCATTAAGAGAGACCCTCAAGAAAAAATGATAGATTACAATAGTAGACTCCTCAAAAAATGGAATAGAATATCTATCTCTATGAGACCATCAGCTGACCATGCTTTCCTATATTACTTACAAAGTCTAAATGGCCAAATTTCTGTCATGATCTAATCTATGGGTGATACTTCTCTAGCCCAAGCTTTTGGCATAGTTGTCAGGGCTGAAAATTGTTTGATCCAAGCAGACATGATATAAAGTAAGCCACCCATGTCCATCTTCCCTAGCCTTCAGCCCATTGCACCTGCCCAAGTACCCCCATTTACCCCTATTCCCACCATACTAGCGCCTCAAGCCAGTACTAATGGTCAAGAACTGACAGCTATTTTCTCTCAAGAGGTACAACAGATAAAGAGTAGTCAAGAAGGTAGTTAGCAAGAGATGACAAATTTGTTGTACACCTTGACTAAAGAGGTCACAAATTTGAAGAAACAAGGTCAAGGAATCAAACCACCCTTTCAGACCCAAGGCCAAATCCTAGTCAGCAATATCAAAATCAAGGACAACCTTATCAACAAAATAGGCCACCATACCAAGAAGGGTATCAAGGACAAAGACAAAGTTTTAATCAGAGACCATTCCAACCATATAACCCTGCACCTCTAAATTCTATAAATCCAATGAGGGATATGGTTCCTAGTCAAAAAAATGTGGCTATGGATAATGAATGGTGCTTTCCTTGTAATCAGCCTCATAATCAGGCTACATGTTCAAATGGATGGATGAACCAAGCTCTAGTGGTTCAAAATGCCTCACAAGCTCAATCAGAGCCTTCATCTAGTGGCTCAGTCCCTCAAAAAGAACCACAAGAAAATGAGACTGCTCTTTTCAATTGGGAGCAACCAGACTTCAATGGAATCAATGATGAAGTTGCTTTTGTTTCCTATACAAGAGCAAAGAGAAGAGCTCAAGACATGGAGAGAGTAGATTCAAATGCCGAAGCCACTACATCTACAGAGCCACTACAACAAGCTACTCCCATCACACCTAAGGAGATTCTTGCTATTACAAACAAGGAAGGCCAACATTCTAAAGAGGTGGAGCCCATCATGCCAAAGGCACAACAAAGAGTACACATTGTGACACCTTTTAACGTTGTAGACAACATGAAGAAAGTGAATGTCACCATGTCCATGTGGGACTCTTTGGCTCTTCCAGGACAGCCTAAAATTTTGAAGAAGGCCATGACTAAAGTAACAACTCCTCAATCTACAAAAGAAGCTGCAAATCCAATGTTGGTTAACACTACTTAAGAAAAGGAGGCTTCAAGTAACAACTCCGAGGCCAATTCCATGCAAGGTAGGAACTCAAAGCCACCTCCCTTTCATCTATCTTTAATCATTGGAAAATCTTGAGTGCATAATTGTATGGTAGATAGTGGAGCTACTAGCACTGTGATGCCCAAGAAAGTAGTTGAACAATTAGGACTAAAATATGAGCCCTTCCAAAAGAAGGTAACACAACTTGATGGATCCTCGGTCAATACTATAGGTGTGGGAAAGGATACCAATCTAATCCTACATGCTAGTCCTAATTTCTCCATCCTCCTTGATATATATATCATAGATCTCCCTACATTATTTTCTATATGTCTTTCAAGGGAGTTTACAGCCAAGATAGGAGGCTACCTATCTTCTGATTGGTCTCACATGTTATTTCATACAAGGTATGGGACCGAGGTCACCATTAAATCAGAACCATTGGTAGCACACCATATAGAACCATATGTGTCCAATACCATCAATGTAAACTGTCCCATATTTGATGACAGTGACTTCCAAACCATTAGTGAAGCAAACACTAAGATAGAAAGTATCCTTGATATTCTTCTAGATGAAAGAGCTTTAGAAGCCCAAGAAAATCTTATTTGGGATTTTGGTTTGGGAAGTTATTTAATATGTAAGAAAGTGGAGTCATAGAGCCAAGCCTTCTCAAAGAGGACACTGATTCAGAGGATCAGAATAATTAGGTTTGGGAACTATTTTTTAATGGAGCTAGAAGTAGACACGGTTCTGGTGGTAGTGCCATGTTAGTGTCCCCAAAAGGAGAAAGGCATTATACTGCCTTTAGATTCAGTTTCTCCTGCACTAGCAACACTGTAGAATATGAAAGTCTACTCAATGGACTAGAGTGGGCTAGAAAAAGAGGGCTTAAGGCCTTAAAAGTTTATGGTGACAGTGAGTTAGTTGTCAACCAAGTGAGAGGGATAAGTGAAACCAAAAATGACACTTTGAAAGCATAAAAATATAGAGTTTGGGATGCAATTGAAGATTTTTGTGCTTTCAAAATTGTTTCTATCCCTAGGAAGCTAAACCAAAATGCAGATAGATTAGCTGCTATCAGATCTCAGTATGATATTCCCAATAGCATTTCAAAAGAGATAGATCAACAGCATATCATAGTGATTGTCAGACCCTCTATTCCTGATAATAATGTCAATTGGAAAGTGTTTGACAATGATGAACAAATTCTATAGTTCTTGTTTGAAGAAGATGTTTTTTGAAAGCATAATCAAGATAGGTTATCACAAAATTATGGTGATCAAGTGATACAACTTAAATCCAATAAGATGCCTAGAGGCCTTGTCACCCTAGAGACTATCTTCAACAAGGATGATGAAGTTAAGAAAAAAAAAGCTGGCCTGGTAGTTCAACAAGAACATTGTATTGAATTAGAGTTGGAACCAGGTAAGAGTTTACAATTTGGAAAGATAAACATTGAATTGCAAAAGAAACCTTACACTCAGTTATTCAAAGAATTCAGTGATATATTTTCATGGCAATATGAGGACCTCAAAGGTTTTGATCGGGCCCTTGCTTAGCACTCTATTGAATTAGAACCTAATGCCAAACAAGTGAGGCAGAAGCAAAGGCCTGTTAATCCCAAGCTTGAGCCACTTATGCATAAAGAAGTGCTCAAATTGATAGAAAGTGGTATCATCTACCCCATTAAGCATACTAGTTTTGTTTCCAACCTTGTTCTTGTCAGGAAGAAGAATGGGGATTGAGGTTGTGTGTTGACTTCAGGGATCTTAACAGAGCCTCACTAAAAGACCGCCATCCATTACCCTCTATGGAACAAATCTTACAATGTGTCTCTGGATCTGAGAGATTTTCATTATTGGATGGCTATTCAGGATACAATCAAATCTTAGTGAATGAAGAGGATCACTACAAGAATGTGTTTACAACCAAGTGGGGAACCATGGCTTATCAATTTAGATGCCCTTTGGTTTGTCAAATGTAGGTGCTACTTTTCAAAAGGAAATGGATATGGCTTTTAAGAGCCTAATGTACAAGTTTGTGTTGGTCTACTTGGATGACATAACTATCTATTCCAAACATGCAGAAAATCACATCAAACATATGAGGAAGATCTTTGAAAGGTGTAGAGAATTTGGGATATCTCTTAATCCCAAGAAATGTGTGTTTGTAGTTCATGAAGGAAAATTGTTGGGATATGTAGTATCTAAAGAAGGAATTACAGTGGATCCTAAGAGAATTGCAGCTATCCTAGAGCTACCCCTACCACATCACAAGAAAGGTCTCCAATCTTTCATAGGAAAGATTAATTTTGTTAGGAGGTTCTTGCCTAACATTGCAGATTTACTCAAGCCTTTGACAGCCATGCTAAAGAAGAGTTCAACTTTCAGCTAGACTAAAGAAGGAAAAACTAATTTCCAGGCTATCAAAGAGGCCTTAACAGAAGCCCCTACTCTCCTAAACCCAAATTTCAGTAAGGTTTTTATCCTTTATGCTTATGGAGGTCATGATGTTATATCTGCAATGCTGACTCAAGAAAATTCAAATGGATTGGAGCAGCCTATTGCTTTCTTTAGCAAAGGTTTAGAGGAGTATGAACAGAGATACTCTTTTGTAGAGAAACATGTACTTGATGTGGTAAAGAGCCTTAAAGAGTTCATATATCTATTAACCCATAGCAAGGTACACTTGAAGGTTACTCATCCAAGTGTCAAAGAATTTTTGCTTTCCAAAGACCTAAATGAGAAAAGAGATGGTTGGATCACCAAGGTGATGGAAAATGACATAGATATCCAAACCACCAAGCTAGTTAGAGGAAGAGGTCTTTGTGAGCATTTGGCAGGGGATGAAAGTTCAAAGAAATTAGAGCAAATAGATGCATCTCTGGTGGTGTATTCTATAGAAGAACAAGCCAAGGCAACATGTTGGTTGCCTAATATGATCAATTATTCGAAGATACAACAATGTCCTACAGGCCTAGATTTAGAAAAAGAAGGTTTTATAGATTACAATTTGTTCCTTTTGTGCTGATAAATGAAATTCTTTTCAGAAAGGATCACAGTGGTGTCCTTTTAAGATGCATAAATTCAGAAAAGATAGCTGATGTCCTATTTGAATTTCATGATGGACCTTCTGGAGGCCACTTTTCTCCTAGGACTATTGCTTTTAAAATCATGAGGGTTGGATACTATTGGCCATCTATTTTCAAGGATAGTCATGAGTATTTGAGGAAATGCATCAAGTGTGCCATGTTTGCAGGAAAAGAGAGGCTTGCAACCTTGCCCCTATAGCCAGTCAGAACAGGGAAACCTTTCATGAAATGGGGTATAGACTTTATTGGCATGATCAATCCTCCATCTAGTGCAAGCCATAAATGGATAATCACTGCAACTAATTATTTCACTAGGTGGACAGGGGAAGTTGCCTTAAAAGAATCAAATGAGAGTGTTGTATTAAGTTTTTATGAGGACATAGTTCATAGGTTTTGCACTCCTGATTCCATCATTTCAGATAATGCATTGTCATTCACAGGCCTCAAAGTCTCAGAGTGGGCAATCAAGAATGACATCTATCTAAATACCAGTTCCAATTACTACCCCCAAGGCAATGGTTTGGCAGAATCAACAAATAAGAACTTGATTAGGATAATCAAGAAGACTCTGCAAGATAATCAGAGAGATTGGCATACTAAACTTAGGTCTATATTATGGTTAGATAGAAGCACTCCAAAGAAGATTATTGGGAATTCTCCTGATGTGCTAGTGTATGGCAAAGAGGCCAAGTTGTCTATCTTAGTTGAATTGCCAGCTCTGGACTTGGCTACTCAGTATGCCCTATTTGATGAAGGAGATCCCTTGCAGATCAGATATGTCCAGTTGATGGAATTGGAAGAACTCAGAGATAAATCAATGTTGCATATGGAATTCCATTAGATTCAAGCAAAGAAAAGTTTTGACAAGAGAGCCAAGGTCAAAAATTTCAAAGTTGGGGATGTAGTCCTCAAGTGGGATGAGTTCAGATCCAAGCCTGGAAGACATACAAAATTTGACTCATTTTGGGGTGGACCATTTCTTATAACAGAGTTTAATGGGTCTAATGCTTTCCAACTATCAACCCTTGAAAGAGTTCCCTTGCCTTTCTCAGTAAATGGATTCCACTTGAAGCCCTGCTTTGAGGTTAATCCCTCTCTGTAAATTCTTGTAAATATACTTTCCTCCTTTCTTCCTATTTTCTAGGTTAGTTTCTTTTTTCCAAGAAGTGCCTTGAGCATAGCTTTAGTCTTGTCTCCTTATGAGAATTTTTTATTTTCGATGACCCCATGCCCAATGGACTGCTTTTAGGCCACTGGTTTTCCATGTCTAGTAGGTTGACATCCAGCAGAAATGATGTTGCCCTAATTTTCCTTCCATTCAAATTTGGCCTTGGTTTTTATGATAGACCTTCATCTCTGCAGTCCTGTGGGAAGCTCCAAAAAATTTCATGGCTTTATCTATTCCCCCCTGGTCTCTGCAATTATTTTTAGGTCACTGGCTAGGTGAAAAGTCCTTAAAAAATTCATAAAACTAGTCGTTGTGTTAAAAACCCTTTGGCCTATTATATTTCATTGTTACTTTATCCACTACTTAAGTTCTTAATTCTCCATGTGCACTTTTCATTCATTGGCTGGTCGCTAGTTCTCCAAGTCAGTCGACGGTTACCTTTTCCTTCTGGTGATTCAGCGAATGCCTTGCTTGCACAATACCCCAATGTTTCATGGTTAGGTCTTCAATGATTAGCAATTCAGCGGGCAGTCAACTCTTCTTTGGTCACATAATCGCTAAATATTTTGGTGGTCTCTCTTTGCAGGGGTCCCAATTCTGCAGGATCTGACTGTCATCGTAAGTTTGCAAGGGATCTGTCAAAGGCTTGTGATCTTGTGACAACCATTAGATCTACCAGTTATGTAGTGCTCCATTTGTTTAGTGGGTCCACTACCATGACGTCCAACATGGAAGCTTTTCATTGGTCGAGGGTAGTAATTTGTAAGACTTGTCAGAGTGGGCCCGGTCGACTGACTTCCTTTTGATCTGATGGCTAGTGCATGATCTCATGTGTTGTGTTTGGGCCATGAGATTATGCACCGACCGTCAATCTTGCTTTGTTGTCAGAGCCTTTGGAGGTGGGTCCTTTCTTGCTGATGTTCTTGCATGTGATTGGTCCACAAAATGATGACCTGGATGAGTCAGTGGGTCCTAATCTTTTCAGGAGGTTAAAGTATAGCAAGATCTCACGGTTGTCATTACACCACTAGGATAAGATGCATGTTGTTTAAGTCAGCGGTATAACGATAACTATTTGATGAAGATAAAGAGGGTCATGGGTCCGCGTTGTTAGATGGTTTGATGTGTAAAGCTTCCTATTGGTCATGAGCTAGTGATGTGGAAATTTGTTAGTGGGACCATGTCAGAGGGTCTACGGATGTGTCAAAAAGGCTAAGATCTACGGTGGTCATATGATCTCATAGAATCTTCTAACCCTATGAAATCATGCACCCCCTGTTAGATTGGAATCTAAGCTATAGTGGGACCATGTAAGAACTCGCCGAGGTGTATGGCTACAGAGCAGTCAAGGGAAAATAAAGGGTTGACTTGTGGTGGTTATGGGTCTAGGGTTTGAAAGGTATTATGTGACTCAACGAATAAAGGATTTCTCTTGTTCGTAAGATGTAACCAGGGTAAGTTAAAAGGCTCAGTGATTTAGCAAAAATCCTTGTTCACTGAATCACTTGACCAGACTGAGGTAAGCCAAAGTATTTCATGACTTAGAATTCTTTCAGTCGCATAGTCACCAAGTGACTTAAACAAGTAAAGTCAAGGCGGGTCCCAAATGACTTATAAGCTTACATGCTCAATTCCTATTGGTTGTGATATGTTGATGAGGACTCTAAATTTTCAAGAGGGTTTTGTGACTATTGTTTCGTGCTATCCGTTATAATTCAAATTCAAATCCATTTACAGGGTTTTCACCATTGTTTCTCACAAAAAGCCATTTTAAAAACAAGGTACCTAAAGAATTTATGTCTTCAAGACATTTGCAATTGAGAAGGATGATGAGGAAGTCTGGGTGGTCATCATGGGTCATTTCTTGTCCCTAAAAATTACCATTCTGAGCATTCATGGTGAGACTTTTGTGTAGAGAAGTTGATGAATCAAGGTTTCTTTTCCATGGGTGGATGCAGTACAAGATGGACACACAAATATCTGATCAATCATGATGTTGTAGAGATACATTTATGATCAGATTGGTTGAGTTAGGGTTTTCTATTATTGTTGTAAATCCCATGTAACCCTAGTTAGGTTAGTTTGACTCCTACCTGCTGTAATACCCCAAAATTGGCACCTATTTAATTTCATCAATTTTGGTGCATTATCTCGATTTTACATCATCAAAGTCCTAGTTCACTAGGCAATTTTATCTCTCCTACCTGACTTAATTTGACTTGATGTCAATTGCAAAGACCATAAATTGCAATAATCAAACACTAAAATTAATTCCTAAAGTCCTTGACTTTAATTAGCTAAATTACCTCTATGATAATTTAATTTAGTTCTAAAGTCCTAAGCACTTTGAATTAAATTACAATCTACCCCTTTGGCTAATTACACATCAAAAAGGAATTAGTAATTACTTGATATTCGAATGGACACACTTTTTTGAATTGATAATTCAAGATATTCGAAAGGTCACCTGTGTGGCATTTTCCATTCTTTTTATTAAGTAATTCTTGCATTTTTGTCTCAATGTGGGATTGAAGAGTCACGAGTTTCAAATCAAGAAACTCTTCCTCCTCCTCTTGGCTCTTCTATTTAATGAACCTCTTTTTCTCATTCAGAGGGAGCAATTTTTGAGAGCATCCTTACTATAGCATTTTTTAGTCTTATATCTCATTATTTTCAAAGCTTTTTTATTGCATTATCTAGTTTAATTTCTCATATTAGTGTAATTGCATTTCACATTTAGATTAAATTTGCTTACTTGTTCTTAGTCTAATATCATCTTTATTTCAAAATCAAATAAAAATCTGCATTTCATATTTCTTTCAAAGTTTTCTAGATTAATTGCATTCATTATTAGCTTAGTTTCATTTTTCTCATATTTTCTTTCAAATCCTCCATTGTTGAATTGGTCTCCTGGCTGTTGGCTCTCGTTCTGAGAGTATTCAAAAACCCCATTCACATAGGAGGCAACAGGTCGCCTCACCACGGAATTTGGATTGAGTTCTTCATACTCTCTCCCGAATTCTATCAAGTGAATAATGACCATGTTTTGTTGTGCCTGATTTAGAGGTCACATTCAAGCACACACATTTTGGCACCCACCGTGGGGCAGAAAAGATCAATTTCTGGCCTCATTCTTGATTGGTTTTTCAATTTTAATGTTGGTTTTAGGCCTTGTACGGATATTTAAAATGTTAAAACCCTATAATATAGTAATGGATGAATAGAATGATGAATCCTCTTTCTGATGCTTTTGGTTTGGTTCATTTTTATAAAGAAATGAATAAGTTATGATCATTTTGGTGAAAGTGGTTATTTGCAGATTTGAGATTCTCTGAATATAGTCAGATTGAAACATATGGTACGGACAACTTATGAAGAATCAGGATCTCTAATAATATTCATTGGAAAGAGACATGAATTAGCTTTCATTTTCTTTTGGTTTGAGTCATTTTTATGCAGATTTGTGAAAGTTATGGGTATTTAAGTGAAAACTAGTTTTTAACAATCTGTATTGGAGTTGCAGGAAATGATTTATTCTTAGAAAATGATTTATGAATGAGAAAAATAAATGGCTTACATATTTAGAAACTAGATTCATTAATAATTATTGTGAATTTAGTTTGGTTTCATTTTGATTCTTTTTGAGAAAGATATGTGATTCCCTAGGCAGGGTTTGATGTTTTAAATCTGATTTATGACAGAACAATTGCGGTCTGAAAAGGTTAATGGTTGAGGAACCAAATTGAATCATAAAACCTTATAATTTTGGAAAATCGTAGTTCTTGATGTTAGCTAAAAACTTCATTCTTTCCAGAAATTTTAATATTGTGATTTTATGGGTCAAATAAATCAATCTTTAAAGACTGTCTTGAAGACAGCAATGTTACATATCTTACGGTTTGTCATTGATTTGTCTTGATTCTATACTTTTGGATGTGTGCTAAATGCTGGATTGCAGATCTTTGGACCTAAGGTGAGTTCTTAAAATCTCTAAAACATTTGGACTTTGAGATTAAAATTGAACCTCTCATGTGTTTGGCTTGAGTGTTTACATGCTTTCATAGAACACATTTTAATTGATGCTCTTAATGGGAAATGAATGAAAATAGATTTGCTTTCATACAAGTTTATGTTTAAGTGAATGCTTGTGTTTAAACATTAAGTAATTCTTAGTTTCAAATATCAAAATATCTCATTGAGTAATCTAGGGCATGGATTCATTCTTAGTTTACATGAAGAGTTAAATGCACCACTTTGTGGACTCACTTCATGTTTACTTGGAAAGTTAAATATTCCATGATTCAAACCCTCTTGCACTAATGAGTAGTATTGATTAGTAGTCTTAGATTACTTGTGATTGATCTAGATTGCTATCTTGGGTTATTGGACTCTCTAATCCGCCGGCCCCTCATTTCTGCCCTGTGGTTGCAATCCCAGCACCACATTAAAGGGGAGGGGTCTATAGGAAAGAAGCGTTAATTGTTCCACTTGGCAACCCTTTTGTGCTTTTTGGAACTCACTTGTTTTCTAGGGTGTGGACTCACTTTGAGTTTGTGTGAGGAGTTAAATGTTCCACTTTTGGACTCACTTCACATTTACTTGAAGAGTTAAGTGTTCCACCTTTAGTGCTTTTCAATACTTTTTGATAGAGAATTACTTACTTTTCATTTTTTTTAGAAGGCCTGCTTGGGGATTTCATCACCTCAAGGGATGACCTTAACTCCCGTGTTCCGGCGGAGTATAAATATCGGGAGGTGAATCCAAAGACACCTCTCTTGGGAATGAGTTAGATTTCACTCTTGGCTAAGCCTCAAAGAACTTTATACCTTTGAGAAGTGAAGGAGGAGATTTGGGTTACCGTCTCCCCCCGGCTGTGTGATTTTTAATTCTTCTCATCTACGAATTTGTGCCTCACGTACCTTACGTATATCGAGGACTCCCTTTAGAAAAGCCATGTATATCCTTGTAGACAACTTGCTAGGATGTTGTTGTGTTTTAAGTGTCTGCTAAAACATTCTCAAGAACATACACAAGTAGAGTCCTTAGTGAGTAGAAATACTAAGTCACTATTCATGTTCATGCGCAAGGTTGCTTTGTCCCTTGCCCATTTCTTGAAGACTATTTTCTTGAACTCCTTGATTGCTGTCTTATGTGCTTGATCAATGACATAAATCTAATCTGCCTTTTGTCCATGATTTGTTTTTCTATTTTCCTGTTGTTCACCGTCAGAAACTAGTTGTCTTGAGTTAGGAATCGATCGATCTTTGCTTTGACTCGTATTGTCTCTCATTAGTCTACCTTATCTCATTGTGCTCTTGTACCTTGTGTTGCGATTGTCTTATCTCAGCTGTTCTAGCCATCTCTTTTTGACAATTCGTACCAGGTTCATCTTGCATCTTGGCTGTTCTAGCCATTTATCTCCTTTTCATTATCTTAGAGACAGAGTCTAGCTTTATCCCGAATCTTTTCTCATTACATCTTCGTCTATGACTGTCACGACTCGAAGTGGAAAGACTTATCCCATTCAGAACGCTGATCAAGATCAAAGTATACCTTGTAATCGAGACATAGGTCATCCTAAATCTGTTGCAAAATCTAAACTTCGTGAGGAATCCTCACATTCTTCGTCATTCCAAGAGTATTACAATCCATTGTTTCAGATACAGTCTGGCTTACTATTTCAAGAATATTATACCCCATTGTTTGAAGACCAGCAAGACTCTGAAGGGTCACTTTCTAAAATTAAACCTATTGATCCTTTTGAACCTATCAACTCTTTCACGATCTCTCATAATACTACCAACAAGATGGGAGATCCAAAACCTTCAAAGTTGGTTTTCAATCTCAGCTCTAACATGCCAAAACCTTCAAAGTTGGTTTTCAATCTCAGCTCTAACATGCCAAAACCCTCAAAGTCTGTCTTTAATCTTAGCTCTAGCATGCAAACAGTCAATGCCACTGAGAAGGCTACAACAAAAGCTCAACCGCCTTCCAAATTTGCTAGAAACAAACCTTGGATCCCTCATTGTGACATGATCATTGCTCCAGGGAGCGAGGATACTCCTAAACCCAAAACTCCCTTTGTCTTGCGAGGCCATGAACCTCCCTCTTATAACTACACAAAATTTCCAGCTTGTACGAATGTTATCCCTCGATCTCATGCAAAGATTGTTCTCAAAGGTCCCGAACCTTCGATATCCAGACCAAAACTATCTATGGATAAATCCCTCACTAAGGCAAACGTCCCCAAAGATCTCAATCTTGACCAGTTTCAATCTATGGTGGGTCATTTGACCTCACCTCATTATTTATCATTCTCTGAGAAAGATGATCACTTGCTGAGCCACCCGCATAATGCTCTCCTGCACACTAAAGTTATGACAGGCCCCAAGAGTATCCCCCACATCCTCATTGACAATAGTGCTAGCCCAAATACTTGCTCTGCTAAGATGCTTACCCAAGCGATAGACAGCTTTGTTCCTGCCAATAGAGAGTCCATTGAGTTCTATGATGCTAAGCTCAAAGAAATAGAAAAGACCTTGAAGATCAAAGATATTGGCATGGGGAAATATCAGATTGAGTCCATCTTGTCATTGACAACTCTCCCTCCATCTCCACGTTCTTGTGAGGAACCTTCTGAAGATGGATTTGGTATTGGCTATCAGAGCGATGAGCTTGACCAACCTAGCTGCAGCTTGCACTCACATGCAGATTTAGATGATGAAGAAATACAGATTCAGCCTATGACATATGAAAGACCTTTGAATGTTCAAAATTCTGATTCAGACTACCAGAAAGAGTCTTATCTACCTTCTCAAGTGTTTCAGGAACATGATTTTGGTCCTCACCAGGAGGATTTTATACACTCTACTGAACAGATTTCTACTACTGCAGCTACTACTGAATATGTCACTGCCTCTAATGGCACACATACTGATTGGGAGCAATTGTTGGATGCTTCCCTTATCTTTGGTATGCCTCAAGGTATGCCTATTCTAGATTGTTCTACCACTTCTACTGTTGAACAAAATCCTACTACTGCCGATTCCAATGATACACATACTGATTGGGAGCAACTGCTGGATGCTTCCCTTATCTTGGGTATGCCCTGGGGTATGCCTACTCTGGATTGTTCCACCACTTCTGCTATTGAATAGACTCCTACTATTGCCAACTCCAATGGCACACATACTAATTGGGAGCAACTGTTGGATGCTTCCCTCCTCTTGGGTATGCCTATTCCAGATTACTCTACTGCTTTTACTACTGAACAAGATCCTACTGTTAAAGAAACACTTCCTATGTTAGATGACAACAATGAAGAAAGTCTGCCTCTGACTATGTCTCTAGCTGAATGGGACTCTATATCAGATGCTACTATAGAAATACCAGTTGATGCTACACACTTATATGCTAGTCTTAACAACTCAGAAAGAGGAGAAAGTTATGATCCTCCAGATCAAGCTATTTATGATGATCCTTTCCACCCTCCTGTGGAGATCATTCCTATGCCTCCTAGGCTATCTGTTCCAAGTTATACTCCTACTACTCCTGCAAATCATGGGTGTGTAAGACCCCATTCTATTACAGCTTCATGGAATATTGGTAGATCCAGAATTGAAATGGTTCCTATTCATGCACTCTTACCACCTGAAAGGGGACCTGACTCTTGGAATAGGTTATCTTGGTTAGGCTCACATAATATTCCTCCAAACTTATCTGACTCTTCTAAGATGACTCACAATCGACAATGCTCTATGGAAGATTACTTTCTTGATCTACCTGATGCATTCATGAATGATGATGATGATGATACTGATATATTTGCACTTGAGCCCATCCCATTGACTTTTATTCCCTCTTCATCTCCTAGAAAAGTGGCCCGTCCACTTCCATTTCCATCTCTCCACCTAAACCAGTCATATAAGCCTCTTTCATCCATCATTCCTGAGTCTTTTGGAAGTAACTTGGATGTGCAACATAAAAATAAAAATAATGAGAATCCACTTATATCTCAAGGTCACCATGTCCCATCTAATCGACATGTGACTACGAAGAAAGGAAAGAAACAAAGGTGTTCAAAAGACCGCAAAGGTCCTCAAAAAGAAGAAGACAATCAAAAGCCAGAAAATAAAATAAAAAATGGATCTCGAAATCCATTCTATAGGCATTGTCATCAAAAGCACCTCAAAGTAAAGAAGAAAAAATTCAAAAGCTATGTGGATTCCAAAGAAAGAAAAAATCAAAGTTGTCATTCGAGCTTCCAAAATTCTCATGCTTCCCTCCATTCCATCACCCTTGCCTCTCATACTTTACACTCTTCACTCCATCTTGCCTTTTCCCAAAGTGCATATCAGTATCTCCTTGTTGCTAATGGCATGACTAAGAGAAATCTAGAATGTATTGTCCCTAAGTGTTTAGAGCATGGGAAATCTGATGAAGAGTTAAGGTGTGTCCATGAGGATATTTGTGGGTCTCACTTAAGTGGTCTTTCCTTGACTATGGATCTCTTGATTGTTTGACACTACTGGTTGGCTCTCCTATTACTGCTACAACATCTGGTTCTGATTCTGCAACTTCTCAGCTGGCTACTACTACAAATGACTATGTTTCCAGAGATCACCACTGAAGGAGAGAAACTCAAAGAGCCTATCAACGCTCTTCATCTAAAGAAGTTCTATACCTGACATTCTCTATGTGCTCATGTACATACTTATTGGTCCTGAAAAAATCCTAAAAATTGATATATTGCAAAAAATCCTAAAAATTGCAAAATGTCCTGAAAAAATGATCATCTTAGTGAAAACCTGGCAAACAGGCACTTTGATGTATCTATTATCCTGGTGAAAACCTGGTAAATAGGCGCCTTGATAATACAAAAAAAAAAATGAAAAGATCAAAAAATACAAAAAAAATGAAAATTTGAAAAAATACCAAAAAAATCAAAAGATCGAAAATACAAAAAAATCAAAAAAAGAGAAAAGTACAAAAAAATTGAAAAAGAGAAAAATGGGCCATTGATGAAAACCTGGTAAACAGGCGTCATGGTAGCAAAAATAGAATCTCTGCCAAGATGGTGAAAACCTGGTAAACAAGCGCCTCTTGTTTTCTTGAAGTAACATCTCATCTCAGCGTCGCTTGGCTCTTAGTTTCCTGCTTTAGTTTCCTTCCTTTCCTGCTTTAGTTTGTTTTCCTGCTTTCCTGCTTTAGTTTGTTTCCTGCTTTGGTTTGCTAGCTCATGCGCTTGTCTTTGAGTTTTCCTCGACTCTTCATGGATTGGAACTGGTTCACACTTGGGGGCACCTACCTGGTCTAGGGGGCATTGTCCTATCACTTTCAGAAACTCTTTTGAGCATTGGTCACCAGTGGTTTCCCCTATGCCTGCCTATGGATACCTAGCTTTCGTTTGATCTCTCTTCTTCAGGATTTCTCCCTTTTATCAATCACCAGTGATTCTCATTATGTCTGCCTACTGTCATTATCTCATTGAGACTTCAAACGTTATCTTTCCGAATCGACTTCAATCCGCTTGAACATGAACTTAAATTGAAACTAAAATTAAATGTCTGTTCCTTTGAGACATGTTGAGCTTTGTTTTCTTTGAGTGCTTGTTTGTTTGCTTTGCTTTTTTTTTTCTTTCTGTTTGTTGGTTTAGTTCCAATGATCCAAAGAATTCATTTAAGAGGGGTGTCCATCTGTAAGAGCCTCTATCTCATATTGGATGGCCATGCTTACCTCGACTCCTTTTATATGGATGCTTTGGTGAGGTTGGCTCTTCTCCTTATCTTTTGAGTGACTTCTTTCTGCTACTGATGAAATTATAAATGCTCGTCCTATTAAGTGAACGTAAGGGTCACTGCGAGCAATCTTTGGCAAAAGAAGGAACTCCTGTGTGCTTGGTGTGTTTGTTCGCAAGAGACATTCAGGTCATTCTAGAAAATGTTCTTTGATGCTTATGTTAACTTGCTAAATTAAAAGGAATAGGTGTTCAGGTCATTCTAGCTTCTTGTGCCTTAATGCTTACACCTCATTCCGACAAATTTAAGCCTTATGTCATATTCATATTCTCATGTTGGGGAGAATTGTATGGCATCTTGTGATTGTCCCGTGCTTAAATGAACTCAATGATGATAAATACGATGAGTCCAACAGCTGAGTTCGGAGGATTGCATTTGTTCATCCTAGGCCTGCATTTAGACTTGCATCTTTCATTCTAGGCTTGCATTTGGAGTGCTTTCTTGTTTCTCTCTTGATTGCTTTCTTCTCGATTTGCTCATCAAAGGTTCTCATCTTTTGTCCCAGTCTCATCTTGGCTTCATCCTTTTTCGGGATCGAAATTGAAATCTGACATCTCTAAGTGGCTCAAAATCATGTTTTAAATATTGGACTCCTTCTGGATCGGATGCTTGTGCAGTCAGCCTTCTGGTGTCATCTTCCTGCCAGATCCTCATCTTTGCATCATGTTCTCAAATCTTTGCTTCTTTTCATCAAGTCAACCATGGTCAACTATGGTCAAACTTGGTCAACAGGACCTCTGCTTTGCTCCATTTCACTTCTATAGCTTCGTGAATCTAGTCTAATTGCTTTTGCTCTGCAATCTCTTATTGTTTATCATCCTTCTGACATGTCATCTTTCAATTTCGCTCCCGAGGGGGCAGGATGATTACATCATTTGAATCTTGTCGAATCTATTCTTGAATCAGTCTGATTTGAATCATCAGTCCTCATTGCTAGGGGCATCTTCACGCCTCGCATCTTGTTATCTGGAAATCTATCTCTTAGGTATCTGAGCAATCTAACTCAGATCCTCGAGGATCATTCTTCATTCTGGAGATGGTTCTTGAAATCTTTTTTTAGGTATTGGGGCAATCTAACCCTAATTCCTAGGAGTCAAGCTTCATTCTGGAGATAGCTCTCAAAATCTTTTTTTTTAGACCGTTATCTGGGCAATCTAACCCAGGTCTCAGAGGACTAAGCTTTGTATTGGGGCAATCTAACCCTGATTCGGAGATAGTCCTAAATCTACATCTTCATCAATTGGTATTGGGGCAATCTAACCCCAATTCCGGTTCTCTTTTAAGATTGTTGTCTTCGCAATCTAACTTAGACTTCAAAAAATTCATGCTTTGATCTGCTTTCATTTGTCACTTCAGACTATTCTTTGAATCAACGCGCTGTTTGCACATCAATTCAAAGAGGGGCAAATGTAATACCCCAAAATTGGCACCTATTTAATTTCATCAATTTTGGTGCATTATCTCAATTTTACATCATCAAAGTCCTAGTTCACTAGGCAATTTTATCTCTCCTACCTGACTTAATTTGACTTGATGTCAATTGCAAAGACCATAAATTGCAATAATCAAACACTAAAATTAATTCCTAAAGTCCTTGACTTTAATTAGCTAAATTACCTCTATGATAATTTAATTTAGTTCTAAAGTCCTAAGCACTTTGAATTAAATTACAATCTACCCCTTTGGCTAATTACACATCAAAAAGGAATTAGTAATTACTTGATATTCGAATGGACACACTTTTTTGAATTGATAATTCAAGATATTCAAAAGGTCACCTGTGTGGCATTTTCCATTCTTTTTATTAAGTAATTCTTGCATTTTTGTCTCAATGTGGGATTGAAGAGTCACGAGTTTCAAATCAAGAAACTCTTCCTCCTCCTCTTGGCTCTTCTATTTAATGAACCTCTTTTTCTCATTCAGAGGGAGCAATTTTTGAGAGCATCCTTACTATAGTATTTTTTAGTCTTATATCTCATTATTTTCAAAGCTCTTTTATTGCATTATCTAGTTTAATTTCTCATATTAGTGTAATTGCATTTCACATTTAGATTAAATTTGCTTACTTGTTCTTAGTCTAATATCATCTTTATTTCAAAATCAAATAAAAATCTGCATTTCATATTTCTTTCAAAGTTTTCTAGATTAATTGCATTCATTATTAGCTTAGTTTCATTTTTCTCATATTTTCTTTCAAATCCTCCATTGTTGAATTGGTCTCCCAGCTGTTGGCTCTTGTTCTGAGAGTATTCAAACACCCCATTCACATAGGAGGCAATAGGTCACCTCACCATGGAATTTGGATTGAGTTCTTCATACTCTCTCCCGAATTCTATCAAGTGAATAATGACCATGTTGTGTTGTGCCTGATTTAGAGGTCACATTCAGTCACATACACCTGCATGTAGTGAGAGGTATATAGTTAATTTTTGGAGCTTTAGAGCTCAGAGTTCACATTTTGTAAAGAGAAAAAATATCTTTTCTTAGAAGGCTATCTAAGACATTTTTTTTGTCCTCTGGTTTTCTACATTCTATAACCTCCCATTGATAATTTAGATATTGAAGATATTTTGTGACATTTCTCATGTCCCTACAACTTCTTGTGGGAGTTATCTCTTAATGAATTCAATATTTACATGCTTCTCAGTGACATCTTAGGGTTCTAGATCCCTCTTTCTTTCTGCAATTTTGTGTATCATTGTGGATGATTTTATGTGAGTGCTTTTGTGGGTATACTCTAACCCCTTAACTATCTTGTCTCATTCTTATACCTAGTTGCAGAGGTGAATGTTTGTTTGTAGGTCATAGATTGTTGTCTAACTCCAAAGAGTGTTATTGTTTGTGAAAGAATCTCTCTCTTTCCCTGAATACCCTCTTTATTTGCAAACCCTTTTATGAAATACTTATGCAAGCCTATTTAGTGAGTTGTGATCTCCTAGACCTAAGTTTGTGCATTGAATCCATCTTTTATACTATAATTCATACCTTCATTTCGGTGCATCACCTAGTAGGTAGTTTGCTTTCAGTCATTTCCCTTTCAAGCATTCCTTCTATCCCTTTCCCTCAAAAGATTTACTTTTCATGTCTAGAAGGAAATTAAGGTGATTATCCAAGAGGAACCAGCCTAGAACCTGGAGGTCTCATCTCAGTTAGCATAGGTCCCATTACCTAGAGATGATTCCCATGTAATACTAGGTTATCAAGACTATGAGAGCTTGAAAAAAGGGTGCAAACTTAGTGTATAACATAACCCTTTGACTATTCTTCTCTTCTTGAGTGCATTTTGATGATCAAGTTTACGATCTTGTCCAACTCCTTTTCTTTGAAGAGGTAGCTCATACTATTGTTTTCTAACATCTCTGAGTACCCGAATCTAATGTTGTTGTAGGTGGGGCATTCCATGACAAAGTGTTGTTTTTTTTCAATGGCTCCCATGTCACAGAATAGGTAGGTCCTATTTTCCCATTCCTCTTTTGGTACTTTCCATCTACCCGTCTCACATCTCAACTAGTGAGAGCTAGTTCTAAGCTAGGCTATAAGCATTTTGGCTTTCCCCTTAATAGCTTCTCCTAAATACACTTTTTCCTCGTGGCAAGTGTTGGGGTTAAATTCCTTAACATAGTATGATTTTTTCTTCCTCATGTGCCTTGTCCACTTGATGTTACAGAATCTTTTGTGAATAAACTTCTTAATTTCTTCAGTACTTTTTATACACTAAGTTTGCACCCTTGTTTCAAGCTCTCTTGGTCTTGATAACCTAGTATAACATGGGAATCATCTCCAGGTTGTGGGACCCATGCTAACTAAGATGAGACCTCCAGGTTCTAGGTTGGTTCCTCTTGGATAATCACCTTAATTTGTATCTAGACATGAAAAGTAAATCTTTTGAGGGAAAGGGATAGAAGGAATGCTTGAAAGAAAACTACCTACTAGGTGATACACTAAAATTAGGGTATGAATTGTAGCATAGAGGGATAGAATCAATAAAAGGCTTAGGTCTAGTAGGTCACAACTTATTGAATAGGCTTGCATAAGTGTTTCATAGGAGGGCCTGAAAATAAGACACAACCTATGACCTGCAAGTAGACATTCACTTCTGCAACTCGGTGTAGGATTGAGACAAGACTGTTAGGGGGCTAAAGTATACCCACAAAAACATCTAAATCAGATCAAACACAATAACACACATAATTATAGAAAGCAAGAGGGATCAAGAACCCTAAGTTTTCATTGAAAACATGCACAAACTTCAATTCATTAAGAGGTGATTCAGATAAGGAAGCATAGGGACATGAAGAATTGTCACAAAATACCTCTACAATATTTGAATTATCAATGAAAAATTTACAACTGTATAAGCCAAAGGGTAGAAATGATACCATAGATGACCCTTAAGAAAAGTGAGATTCTTTTACAATTGTCCAACTCTGAGCTCAAAAGCTCCAAAAAAAATAATATATACATACTCAACTACACACAGGGAGTCAAAAACCTAACTAGGGTTACATAGTTTTACAATACAATAATCAAACCCTAACTAACTTTCAAATCTGATCATAAATACATCTCTACAAATATCTCAACCGATCAAATATTCATCTTTGCGTGCCCATCCCTGTACTGAAATCAACCTACGGATAAGAAACCTCGGTTAAACTTTCCTGCAACTTGGCCTTGCCATGAAGGCTCTAAATTTGATCATACTTCCCTGGGAACAGTAGCATTTAAAAGTTGGTGCCAACTCTTTCTAGTGTCTCCTGGCATAAAAATGTGGCACAGTACCTTGCAACACTGGCCAATAGTCATCTCCATCACCCTCTCAACCACAACCGTCATGAGACTTTAATTCCTAAGCTACCTGACATCGTGCATGGCCGAAAGGGCATAAAAAATAGCAAAACCCTCACAAAGATATTCAAATTCAAATCATAATGGCTACTGGTCATTTTAAAATGTGTCCATCAATATCTAATGTTTCTCGGTAGATGGACGGCTCAGATACACTGAGAAAACAACTTAAAATCCCACTCTGACAAGTGAAAACCATCATGGAAGTTAGCAGCCAATCAGAAGTGAGCAAATCAGCATCTCTGACAACCATGGACCCACTACAACTAAGATTCCAATCTAATAGCAAGCACATGATCTCATAGGGTCAAAAGATTCTATGAGATCATATGACCACCATAGATCTTAGCCTTTCTGACACATCCGTAGACCCTCTTACACGGTCCCACTGATAGATCCAAGCTATCATCTGGCCAACCAATAACAAACGAGCATGTCAAAAACCAAGGACCCACCTGACAAAGAACAGAGATAAAGTAAGATCAACGGTCATCGCATGATTACATGCTCTAACACAAAGCCTTGCAGACATATGACAGCTGTCAATCCTCTGCAGATGTCAGAGCCTCTGACAGCTGAAAGGGCCTAGGCTGACATGGTGCTGAATCACAAGTCTTGACCAATCAAAGGTGTATAGCATGAACAACGTGGCCAGACCCACTGACAACCGCACTCTACAGACAAGAAGATCAATGGTCATCACAAGATCTCATGGAATCTTCTGAGGCCATGAGATCATACGATAACCGTCAGATGAAGAATCTTGATTTTAGCCGCTAAGTAGAGACCACCAACTCAAAAGGTAATCGCTCGTGGGATCGTTAAATGTTAGAGCTTTGACGGTCGGGAATCAAAGATTTGGTGATTGAACGATTTAATTACACACATGCATTTTGGGGACTGAAGTGGCTGATAAAGTAACAAAGAATTATAACAAGCCAAAAGGTTTTCTAGGGTTTTTTGCCTGCAATGGGTAGTTTATGAATTTCTTGACTGCAGACTAGGGGATAAAACAAATTGCAAAGGCCAGAGAATAGGGTAGAAAACCATGAAATTTTCAAGGATGCTTGGCAGGGTAAAAATGTAGACCTTGGGATGGGAATAGGCCAAATTTGTATAGAATAGGAAAATTATGGTAACATTTTGGTGACTTTTGCTGGATGTCAGCCTGCTAGACATGGGAAACCAATGGCCTATAAACAATCCATTAGGCATGGGGGCATCAAAAATCAAAATTCTTATAGGGAGACAGGACTTGTGCATAGAAACTTCTTGGAAAGTAGGAACTAACCTAGAAAATAGGGAAAGAAAGAAGAAAAACACATATTTACAAGAACTTACATAGAGGGATTAACATCAAAGTAGGGCTTCAAGTGGAAACCATTCATTGATATAGGCAAGAGAACTCCTTCAAGAGTTGATAGCTGGAAAGCATTAGATCCCTTGCACTCTATTATAACAAATGGTCCACCCCAAAAGGAATCAAATTTGGTATGTCTACCAGGCCTTGATTTGAATTCATCCCATTTGAGGACTATATCTCCAACCTTGAAACTTCTGTCCCTGGCCCTCTTATCAAAAAATTTCTTTGTTTGAATCTAATGGAACTCCATATCTTGCATTGATTTGTCTCTGAGTTCTTCTAACTCCATCAACTAAGCATATCTGATCTGCAAGGGATCTCCTTCATCAAATAGGGCATATTGAGTAGCCAAGTCCAGAGCTGGAAACTCAATTGAGATAGACAACTTGGCCTCTTTGCCATATACTAGCACATAAGGAGAATTCCCAATGATCTTCTTTAGAGTAATTCTATCTAACCACAAGGTAGACTTCAGTTTAGTATGCCAATCCCTCTAGTCGTCTTGTAGAGTCTTCTTGATTATCCTAATCAAATTCTTGTTTGTTGATTTTTCCAAGCCATTCCCCTGAGGGTAATAGTTGGAACTGGTATTCAGATAAATGCCATTCTTGACTGCCCACTCTAAGACTTTGAGGTCTGTGAATGCTAATGCATTATCTGAAATTATGGAGTCTGGAGTGCCAAACCTGTGGATTATATCATCATAAAAACCTAGGATAGCACTCTCATTTGCTTCTTTTAAAGAAATTTCTTATGTCCATCTAGTGAAATAATCTGCTACAGTGATTATCCACCTTTGTCCTACACTAGATGGAGGATTGATTAAGCCAATGAAGTCTATACCCCACTTCATGAAAGGTTGTTTTGTTCTGATTGGTTGTAGGGGCAAGGCTACAAGCCTTTCTTTTCCTATAAACATGGCACACTTGATGCATTTTCTCACATACTCATGACTATCCTTAAAGATAGATGGCCAATAGTATCCATCCCTCATGATTTTAAAAGTAGTAGTCCTAGGAGAAAAGTGACCTCCAAAAGGTCCATCATGAAACTCAAATAGGACATCTGCTATCTTTTCTGAATCTATGCATCTTAAAAGGACACCACTATGATCCTTTCTAAAAAGAACTTCATTTATTAGCACAAAAGGAATAGATTGTAACCTATAATACCTTCTTTTTGTTGAATCTAGGCTTGCAGGACATTTTCCTGTCTTCAAGTAATTGATCATATTAGGCAACCAGCTTGTTGCCTTGGCTTGTTCTTCTATAGAATGCACCACCAAAGATGCATCTATTTTCTCTGATTTCTTTGAATTTTCATCCTCTGTCAAATGCTCACAAAGACCTCTTCCTCTAACCAACTTGGTAGTTTGAATATCTATGTCATATTCCATCACCTTGGTGATCCAGCCAACTCTCTTCTCATTCAGGTCCTTGGAAAGAAAAAACTCTTTGACACTTGGATGAGTAACCTTCAAGTGTACCTTGCTATGGGTCAAAAAATATCTAAACTTTTTAAGGTTCTTCACCATAGCAAGTACATGTTTCTCTACAAAAGAGTATCTCTGTTCATATTCTTCTAAACCTTTGCTAAAGAAAGCAATAGGCTACTCCAATCCTTTTGAATTTTCTTGAGTCAGCATTGCAGATATAGAATCATGACCTCCATAAGCATAAAGGATAAAATCCTTACTGAAATTTTGGTTTAGGAGAGTAGGGGCTTCTGTTAAGGCCTCTTTGATAGCTTTGAAATTGACTTTCCCTTCTTTGGTCCAACTAAAAGCTGAACTCTTCTTTAACATGGTTGTCAAAGGCTTGAGTAAATCTACAATATTAGGCAAGAATATCCTAACAAAGTTAATCTTTCCTATGAAAGATTGGAGACTTTTCTTATGATGTGGCAAGGGTAGCTCTAAGATGGCTGCAATTCTCTCTGGATCCAATGTGATCCCTTCTTTGGATACTACATATCCTAACAATTTTCCTTCATGAACTACAAACACACATTTCTTGGGATTAAGAGATATCCCAAATTCTCTACACCTTTCAAAAATCTTCCTCAAATGTTTGATATGATCTACTGCATGCTTTGAATACATAGTTATGTCATCTAAGTATACCAACACAAACTTTTACATGAGGCTTTTAAAGGTCATATCCAATGCCTTTTGAAATGTAGCACCTACATTTGACAAACCAAAGGGCATCTTTTGATAAGCCATGGTTCCCCACTTGGTTGTAAATGCAGTCTTATATTGATCCTCTTCATTCACTAAGATTTTATTGTATCCTGAATAGCCATCCAATAAAGAAAATCTCTCAGATCCAGAGACACATTGTAAGATTTTTTCCATAGAGGGTAATGGATGGCGGTCTTTTAGAGAAGCCCTATTAAGATCCCTGAAGTCAACACATAACCTCAACTCCCCATTCTTCTTCCTGATAGGAACAAGGTTGGAAACCCAACTAGTCTACTTGATGGGGTAGATGATACCACTTTCTATTAATTTGAGTACTTCTTTATGCATAAGTGGCTCAAGCTTTGGATTAACAGGCCTTTTCTTCTATCTCATTGGTTTGGCATTAGGTTCTAACTCAATAGTGTGCTGAGAAAAGGTTGGGTTAAAACCTTTAAGGTCTTCATATTTCCATGAAAAAACATCACTGAATTCTTTGAAAAGTTGAGTATAAGCCTGCTTCTCTGCATCAGAATTCACTTTTTCAAATTGTAAGCTCTTACCTGGCTCCAACTCTAATTCAACACAATGTTCTTGTTGAACTACCAGGCCAGCTTTGTTTTTTTTAACTTCATCATGCTTGTTGAAGATAGTCTCCAGTGTAACAAGACCTCTAGGCATCTTATTAGACTTCAGTTGTATTACCTGATCACCATAGTTTTGTGATAGCCTATCTTGATTGTGTTCTGAAAAGACATCTTCTTCAAACAAGAATTGTAGAATTTGTTCATCATTGTCAAACACTTGCCAGTTGACATCATTATTAGGAATAGAGGGTTTGACAATCACCTTGATATGTTGTTGATCTATTTCTTTTGAAATGCTATTTGGAATATCATACTAAGATCCAACAGTAGCTAATCTATCTACATTTTGATTTAGCTTCCTAGGGATAGCAATAATATTGAAAGCACAAAAATCTTCAAATTGCATCCCAAACTCTATGCTTGTATGCTTTCAAAGTGTCATTCTTGGTTGCACTTATCCCTCTTACTTGGCTGACAACCAACTCACTATCACCATAAACTTTTAAGGCCTTAAGCCCTCTTTTTCTAGCCCACTCTAGTCCATTGACTAGACTTTCATACTCTGCAGTATTGCTAGTGCAGGAGAAACTGAATCTAAAGGTAGTATAATACCTTTCTCCTTTTGGGGACACTAGCATAGCACCACCACCAGAACCATGTCTACTTCTAGCTCCATCAAAAAATAGTTCTGAAACCTTATTACTCTAATCCTCTGAATCAATGTCTTCTTTGAAAAGGCTTGGCTCTATGGATCCACTTTCTTGTATCAAATAACTTCCCAAACCAAAATCCCAAAAAATATTTTCTTGGGCCTCTGAAGCTCTTTCATCTAGTAAAATATCAGGGATACTTTCTATCTTTGTGCTTGCTTCACTAATAGTTTGGAAGTCACTGTTATCAAATATGGGGTAGTTTGCATTGATGGTATTGGACACATATGGTTCTATATGGTGTGCTGCTAATGGTTCTGATTTAATGGTGACCTTGGTCCCATACCTTGTATGAAATAACATGTGACACCAGTCAGAAGATAGGTAGCCTCCTATCTTGGCTGTAAACTCCCTTGAAAGACATATAACAAATAATGTAGGGAGATCTATGATGTATATATCAAGGAGGATGGAAAAATTAGGACTAACATGAAGGATTAGACTAGTATCCTTAGCCACACCTATAGTATTGACTAAGGATCCATCAAGTTGGGTAACCTTCTTTTGGAAGGGTTCATATTTTAGTCCTAATTGGCCAGCCACCTTCTTGGGCATTACAGTGCTAGTAGCTCCACTATCCACCATACAATTATGCACTAAAGATTTTCCAATAAGTAGAGATACATAAAAGGGAGGTGGCTTTGAATTCCTACCTTGTGTGGCATTGCCCTTGGAGTTGCTACTTGGAGCCTCCTTCTCTTGATCAGTGTTAACCAACACTAGCTTTGCAACTTCTTTTGCAGGTTGAGGAGTTGTCACTTTAGTCATGGCCTTCTTCAAAATTTTAGGTTGTCGTAGAAGAGCCAAAGAGTCCTACATGGACATGGTGATATTCACCTTCATCATGTTGTCTATGATATTGAAAGGTGTCACAGTGTGTACTCTCTGTTGGACTTTTACTATGATGGGCTCCACTTCTTTAGAATGTTGGCCTTCCTTGCTTGTAATGACAGGAGCCTCCTTAGGTGTGATGGGATTAGCTTGTTGCAGTGGCTCTACAAATGTAGTGGCTTTGGCATTGGAATCTACCCTCTCCATGTCTTGAGCTCTTCTCTTTGCTCTTGTATAAGCAACAAAAGAAACTTCATCATTGACTCCATTGAAGTCTGCTTGCTCCCAATTAAAGAGAGCAGTCTCATTCTCTTGTGACTCTTGTTGAGGAACTGACCCACTGGATGAAACCTTTGATTGAGCTTGTAAGGCATTTTGAACCATTAGAGCTTGGTTCATCCATCCATTTGAAAATGTAGCCTGATTATGAAGCTGATTACAAGGAAAACACCATTCATTATCCATAGCCATATTATTTTGACTAGGAACCATATCCCTCACTAGATTTGTAGAATTTAGAGGTGCAAGGTTATATGGTTGGAATGGTCTCTAATTAAAACTTTGTCTTTGTCCTTGATACCCTCCTTGGTATGCTGGCCTATTTTGTTGATAAGGCTATCCTTGATTTTGATATTGTTGATTAGGACCTTGGCCTTATGGTTGAAAGGGTGGTCTAATTCCTTGACCTTGGTTCTTTAGATTTGTGACCTCTTTAGTCAAGGTCTGCAACAAATTTATCATTTCTTGTTGACTGCACTGTTGGCTATTCTTTATCTCTTGTAGCTCTTGAGAGAAACTAGCTGTTAGCTCTTGACCACTAGTACTAGCTTGGGGTGCTAATATGGTGGGAATAGGGGTAAATGGGGGTACTTGTGTAGGTGTAGTGGGCTAGAGGCTAGGGAAGATGGGCATTGGTGACCTTCTAGCAATCATCCCTGCTTGGATCAAACAATTTTTAGCCCTTACAGCTATGTCAAAGGCTTGGGGTAAAGAAGTACCACCCATAGACTGGATCATGATAGAAATTTGACCATTTAGACTTTGCAAGTAGTAAAGGAAAGAATGGTCTACTGATGGCCTTATTGATACTAGAATTCTATTCCATGTCTTGAGGAATCTACTATTGTAATCTGTCATTTGCTCTTGAGGGTCTCTTTTAATATTTTTTAATTGCTCAACTAGAGATAAGTTATCTGATTTATCCTCAAAATGCTTACTTAATGCATCTCCTAAATCATCCCATGAAGTAATAGAACCAACAGTTAGAGTTCTAAGCCATTCAAGAGCCTTACCTTTTAGAGAAGCTGCTAATAACTTTGTGACCACATCCTCTTGAGTTATGTTGTGTATGTTGCAGATGGTGGTCACATCTCTTATGTGTTCAAAAGCGGTTGTCTGCCCTTCACCAGTGAAGTCAGGTATACTCTTAAGTTCCACCAAGGGCACATCATGATGTTGAGCAAAGGCCAATGGACTACCTTGATTGAATGGTGCAAAGGCAAACTACCTAGCCATTGTAGGAGTTGGAATCTGTAGATTAACAACTATGTGAGTTGTATTTGCTACTGGATTTGAATCTTCCTCTAGATCTCTAGTTAGAGATCTGCCTCTTCTTCTGGAATGAAAGGACAAAGGTCTCCTTTCTGATGTATCAGGAGGTGTAGACTTAACTCTCCTTGTAGGGGATGTTCTTTGAGTTGACCTCCCTTTATGACTTCTTTTTTAGGGCAACTCTAAAAATTTAGTGGGTTTTGAGCTCCTAGTCTCAATCTTTCTCATAAACCTTAAACAAGATTGGCCTAGATCTTTGAAATCAGTGGAGTCGCTAGATACACTTGATAGAATGACTTCTAAAAGCCTGTATTATGCAATCTGTATATCAGAGATAACATAATCTTTAAACAATAGTTTCTTTTGTAGTCCCACCGGGCATGCCAAAATTTTTATACACTAAGTTTGCACCCTTGTTTCAAGCTCTCTTGGTCTTGATAACCTAGTATAACATGGGGATCATCTCCAAGTTGTGGGACCTATGCTAACTGAGATGAGACCTCTAGGTTCTAGGCTGGTTCCTCTTGGATAATCACCTTAATTTTCTTCTAGACATGAAAAGTAAATCTTTTGAGGGAAAGGGATAGAAGGAATGCTTGAAAGTAAAAATGCTTGAAAGAAAACTACCTACTAGGTGATACACTGAAATTAGGGTATGAATTGCAGCATAGAGGGATAGAATCAATGAAAGGCTTAGGTCTAGTAGGTCACAACTTACTGAATAGGCTTGCATAAGTGTTTCATAAGAGGGCCTGAAAATAAGCCAACCTATGACCTACAAGCAGACATTCACTTCTACAACTTGGTGTAGGATTGAGACGAGACTGTTAGGGGGCTGAAGTATACCCACAAAAACATCTAAATTAGATCAAACACAATAATACACACAATTATAGAAAGCAAGAGGGATCAGGAACCCTAAGTTGTCATTGAAAACATGCACAAACTTCAATTCATTAAGAGATGATTCAACAAGGAAGCATAGGGACATGAAGAATTGTCACAAAATACCTCTGCAATATTTGAATTATCAATGAAAGATTTAAAACTATATAAGACAGAGGGTAGAAATGATACCATAGATGACCCTTAAGAAAAGTGAAATTCTTTTACAATTGTTCAACTTTGAGCTCAAAAGCTCCAAAAAAAACAATATATACATACTCAACTGCACACAGGTAGGAGTCAAAAACCTAACTAGGGTTACATAGTTTTACAATATAATAATCAAACCCTAACTAACTTTCAAATCTAATCATAAATACATCTCTGCAAATATCTCAATCGATCAAATATTCATCTTTGTGTGCCCATCCCTATACTGAAATCAACCTATGGACAAGCAACCTCGATTCAACTTTCCTGCAACTCGGCCTTGCCGTGAAGGCTCTAAATCTGATCATACTTCCCTAGGAACAGTACCATTCAAAATTTGGCACCAACTCTTTCTAGCATCTCCTAGCATGAAAACATGGCACAGTACCCTACAATGTCAGCCAATAGTCATCTCCATCACCCTCCCAACCACAACCATCCTGAGAATTTAATTCTTGAGCTACTTGACATCGTGCATGGCTGAAAGGGTAGAAAAAATAGCAAAACCCTCGTAGAGATATTCAAATTCAAATCATAATGGCTACCAATCATTTTGAAATGTGTCCATCGATATCTAATTATTCCCAGCAGATGGACAGCTCAAATACATTGAGAAAACAACTTAAAATCCCCCTCTGACAAGTCAAAACCATCGTGGAAGTCAATAGCCAATCGAAAGTGAGAAAATTAGCATCTTTGACAACCACAGACCCACTGCAACTGAGATTCCAATCTAATGGTAGGCGCATGATCTCATAGGGTTAGAAGATTCTATGAGATCATACGACCACCGTAGATCTTAGCCTTTCTAACACATCCACAAACCCTCTGACATGGTCCCACTGACAGATCCAAGCTATCGTCTGGTCAACCAATAACAAATGAGCATGTCAGAAATTGAGGACCCACCTGACAGAGCTTAGAGATAAAGTAAGATCAACGGCCATCGCATGATCACATGCTCTGACACAAAGCCTTGTGAACATACGCCAGCCATCGATCCTCTACAGATGTCAGAGCCTCTGACTACTGAAAGGGCTCAGGCTGACATGGCACTGAATCACAAGTCTTGACCAATCAAAGGTGTACAACTCAGACAACATGATCGGACCCACTAAAAACCACACTCTGCAGGCAGGAAGATCGACGGTCATCACAAGATCTCATGGAATCTTCTGAGGCCATGAGATCATGCGACAACCATCGGATGAAGAATCTTTATTTTAGCCGCTAAGCAGAGACCGCCAACTCAAAAGGTAACCACTCGTGGGATCGTTAAATGTTAGAGCTTTGACCGCCGGGAATCAAAGATTTAATGACTGAAGTATTTAATTGCACACATGCATTTTGGGGACTTAAGTGGCTGATAAAGTAACAAAGAATTATAACAGGCCAAAGGGTTTTCTAGGGTCTTTTTCCTGCAACAGCTAGTTTATGAATTTCTTGACTGCAGACCAGGGGATAAAACAAATTGCAGAAGCCAGAGAACAGGGTAGAAAACCATGAAATTTTTAGGGATTCTTGGCAGGGTAAAAATGTAGACCTTGGGATGGGAATTGGCCAAATTTGTATAGAATAGTAAAATTATGGTAACACTACTATCAATGAAACTATGGATGTTGACATACCACTTTTGTATCCATTTGTTTTTTTACTTCATCCATGTGTTTTTTCTTCTTTCTAGCTTTTCTTTAGTGACTAGCCTAGGCCATCAATGGCTTCCCATATTCTGGGTTTTCTTTAAGTAGCATATCAGTCAGACCATTGCAATAGCTTCTAAGGGAAAGGCACCCACTTCTACCAATAAGATCTCATAAGGCACCGTGGTTTTGATTTTAAGGTTGTTGATGATAAGGTTTTTCTATATTCTTTCTACCTATTTCCATTTCTCATCTGACAAGTTGTTGCCGCAAATTTCACACCCATACAAAACCACGGGTGTGACAAGCAACCCAAATAGCATTTTCTTTGTCTTCCAATCTTAGATTTCAACGTTCCTACACTTATCTGTAAAGAATACAATGCCTTCCAGCCCCCTTGAATTCTTTTAGATCTGCATATTTCCCAACTGAGTTTATTCTAGAAGTCAATTCCCAAGTATTTGTACTCGCTCACAATATCTAGAGGGTTTCCCTCAAAGAGAAAAGTGTCTGGGGGTCTCTTGTTTCTCTTCAACAAGAAGATCATAACTTTGGTTTTGTTGGTGTTAACTTACGTACCCACCTCTTGAAAAAATCTTTCCAATGCCTTCAAGTTCTCTCTCAAACCATTAGCCATCTTGGCGATAATGATGAGATCATCTGCATATAACATTAGTTTTATCACATAACTAGCCAACCGAACCCCTTCACCTCTATTTAACCATGCTTCTAACTTGTCAATGTAAATCCCAAACAAATTCAAAGATAGTGGGCACCCTTGTTTGACCCCTATGTCGTTGCCAAATCACTCTGATAACTCATCCGTAGTTCTGCTTTTGGCCTTAACCTGTTCATATAGTCTGTGTACTGCTTTCCTTAGCACCATAGGGATTCCCATCTCTTCCATTCTTTCCCAAATTTTGTGATGGGGTACTATGTCAAAGGCTTGTTTAAAGTCCAAAAAACAACAAAAAGCCTCATCGCCCAGAGTGTCACATATTTTCTCAACTAATTATCTAAGAGTTGCTCTGTGATCGATGGTGAAGTGTTTCGATCTAAAACCCGTTTGTCCCTTTTCTCTTTTCTCCTCTGTTTCAGCCCATTTACTAATTTTTTGTTTTGCCATGCTTCCAAATATCTTGTCGGGAAGGGGGTTGATCATGATGGTTTGATAGTTAGAGGGGTTGTTTGTGTCTCTGCTTTTGTAGATCAGAACCACTACACTAGTCGGTATTCATGTATTCATCTTGGAGCCCATCAATATCTCGTGCTTTACTTGCTGCTAACCTCCTTATGCCTTGAGTGATATCATCACTATTGAATATCTCTCCTTTGTGCTTAGTTATCAAAGTACCATGTTCACCTAGCTTGCATTCATAAAGCGCTTTGGCATATTCCAGCCGTTGAGTGCCAGTTATGTTATTCTCTACTTGCTTCTTTTTATGTCTAAGTTTGTTCCAAAAAAATGTAGGGTTGTTTTTCCCAAGATTAATTAGCTCAAGTCTTCTCAAGATCACATATTGTTCCTTCTTTTGTCTTAGAAACTTTTTATACTCCTTATTTTTTTCATTATTCTTTTGTCCTTTCATATTGCTTTTTTCCCTCTTGCATTCATTATTAAAACAAGGGTTAGCCAAGAATGTATTCTTAGTGTCTCTTTTGGGTTTAGATCTTTTACAATCCTCGAGTGCCTTGTTGATAATAGGAATGAGATTATCTTTGTCCACATGGTGTTGTTTGGCAATATTTGAGTTCTTTTGCTGACTGTTAGATATCCTACTAAGAGAGTTTCTAAAAATTTCCTGATTTTCTTGTGTCATTGAGATCCTGCCAATCAAAGGACCTTTCTTTCCTTATAGATCCATTGAACCTTTTGTTGCTCTTTTATGTGAGGCCTCACCCTGAGCTGTCATAGCTTTTCAGTTTCTACATTTGAGATAGACTTATTCGATACTATATTTTGATGCATTATGTTTTTTTAGACACCTTATGTTATGGATTCTTATCACCATGGAGGCTAGATGCACATTATGTTAAGTTTATTTTGATGGTTACTATGATATCATTATGGTTCTACATGTGTGATTAATTTAGTTTTATGAATGTTAGGATGCCATGATGAGATTATATTATGCAAATGAATTATTGAGGCAATTATGATGTTGTAAGTTTTATTAATTGATAAAATTGTTTTATTTCATGATGAGTTATATATGTTTCCACAAATGAATTATTAAGCTATGTGAATTGTGACTTGTTTATGGATGTTGTAAATGAATTATTTTGATCAAGTATATTCCTTGGACTACTGATGTTGGACTTTAGTGTGCAAGGAATTAGACCATGGTTGATATCGGGGAACCAAAGCATAGACCTATGTGAATTATATTCTAGTCAAGGTTGTGTCTAATGAGAGACAAAACTTCATTGT